>JAVQJF010095894.1:0-56401 GCA_036023855.1 Gadopsis marmoratus | reverse complement strand
GCGTGCGTGCGTGCGTGCGTGCTATAGTGATGCTCTGCGGATGCTGATGTTGTATGTTAGACTTGCAGGCCAAGCGTAAAGACGGAGGGGGCACATGAAAAATACATGATAATCATCCTGCCACAGTGCACACAAAAGCCTAATTGGAGAGAGGGCCCCCTCATTGGTGTATAGAGAGGCACCGACAGAAGTGGCATAGTCGGTTCATTAGGCCTTTGTTTTATATTTACCTGAAGATGCTTGGTTTGGCTTTTGTTTTACTATTGAGAAACTCTCTATTCTATAACAGTAGATATGTTTATTTAGGATCATGTGTTTTTGTATTACATTTCGTATTTTTTTGATTTTGACTTGTTCCTCATCATATTTTATTTTCTTCTTACCAATACATTTTATGTCCAAATCATTTTACTAAGAATAGTCCTCCAGTTTCACCAACTTCAATCTGAATATTCTAGTGGTTGTTATTGAATTTGGCCTGAGGCTCTGTCAAAAGGGGTGTAAATAAATGGGTCAGGAGTACGATGTGTTTGGCCACCCCCATCTCTGCTCTCTCAGCCATTAGAACAAACACCACACAGTTGCTTATCCATGCATACCTCGCCTGCAACACAATATCTTATCAGCTGAGAATCCACACAGGCCAAATCAATTACAGAGTGTGAATATCTATGGATCTGCAGTGTGAAAGCATCAGCATCCCCCCAGCTCCTCCTGAGAACAGCCAAATTAATAACTCTAAGTGGATAATGCCCTTGCTTCTATCAACATCAAAATTGAATTCATGAAAACTGCTGAAATACAGCCAGGGCATGTAGCACTGTGGTAGTCAGCATCACAGGCTGTTGCTTTGATAGCTTGGTATCCTAGGGTCCTGCTCTGCACATTGAATTTCAAAGTGCAAATTCGTAACAGTATCTAATTGGCAGGGGGTGATTAATATAAAAGTTCTCCTGGAGCCATTTCTTTCCAGACACTCTGTTCAGCATTGCTTCTCCACTGAGTGGCTCTGTTGAACAAAGAGACTGTGAGCAAGGATCCACAGTATGCATAAAGAGTCATGTCGAGCAGACACAGAAGTCTGGTCCACTGGCTAGCTGTGAAACTGGGCTCTCTCAGGGAGGGGAGAGGTACCAGCAGTGCTTGTGAAATAAGTGGAAAGGGCAGAATAAGTGCTTTTACATAATACATACATGAGAGCCAGTGAAGCTGGCTTCCTCCCTTTTTTTTGAATGCCCTCTGACTGTTGAGATCTCATTGCAATCTCTCATTCGTGCTGGTTTAACCACTGTGGGTCATCTATATTGCCAGGAGCACCACAACACACTCGTTCAGAGAGTCCTTATATTGGCACCACTTAGACTGCACCCATTCACATGGGCTGTGATGGCATGGTTGGGAAAAATTCATTTGAATAGTCAGGAAGATGAGGCCCTTTTCCATCTGTATCGTCAACAGTTTTTAAAGCAGCAGTACATCAACATACCCTGGAGTTAATCTGACTCTGAGTAGCTCTTTCAATAAGATAAAGTGTCTGCTCTATGGAGTGGTTTATTCTTCGCACAGATTAGGTTTCTACGGGTTTCCATGTTGTACTTTCCAAGGACTTTATGTCATGTTTTACACCCTACCATAAATTCCACTCAACAATGACCCTGATTCACACACAGCTTCTTCCTTTCCCTGTTCAGTTTGTTTTGCTCAACAAGGTTTCGCTCATTTCAAGGTTATAGACTTCCTGATTACGTTTTCCACCTCCTCTTTCTCGTTTCTTTTTTTTTTTTGCTCAATCCCCCTGTCTTTATCTCTCTTGATGTCCCCTTTGCCCTTCTTCTTTCGCTTCATCATTTCACTCCCCTCCATCACGAGTGGATAGCCAGACCAAGAACTTCTTGTCTTTGTGCGTCTCCAGTACGTCGTCCACAATGGCCCTTGAAACTGCCAAGGAAAAAAAAAATAAAGTGTTACTCTTCAAAGCTGCAGCATGGACAGAGAGGGCACTGCCCTCTTTCTTTCAATGTCAAAAGAGAAGTAGTGGCAAATAACTAAAGTGGCAAAAATGAAATAGCGGAAAATAAGCTGCCACTTATAGGATTTTTGAAAAATATTAAGATGTGTAGCCAACTGAACCAAAAGGATGCTCCCTCAAAGTTATTTCTCCCAGATAAAACATGTGAACCCATTTGACATTGTGTTAAACAGCTTCTAAGAAACGCAATGAGGAAGACCAATCAAATGTTGTGGATAAAATGAATGTTTGCATATATTTTTAGGCATCCATTTCTTTGCCCAGTGGACTTTGTTTGAAACTTGCTAGTAATAGTCACGTTAGCGGAACTGATTTTCTTAGTCATGAATGCAGCGGTGTTTTAACGTGGTCAATGAGACAGAGCTCTCCTTTGTCCTCCTCACACAGCAATGGGATGTGAAGTTATTGGGGTCCACTGTGATCTGATAGAAGGGGGGGTAGGGTCGGGTAATCCACTGGCCTGCCTGCAAACACTCTCGACTGTCTTTCAATAAATAAGAAATGTTGTCTCCCTCACCAATATAATATTAAGTTGATCTCCTCCATGGAGAGTATGGGGGGTACTTCCTGGGTTAGGGGAGGTAGAAAGGCCTCCGGGCCACACTGCTAATGGATACACACATACACAGTGTTTGAGGATTAGACGAAAGACTGTCATGGGGGAATAGAGCCCAGGAAAGCAGATGGGGGTGGTGGAAAGTGAAGGTATCTCTTTTCAACATCAAGTCACCACCACATATTTACCTGGTGGTCATAGAGTTCAAAAAGCGTTATTAAGATTAATTTGATGCATACAGTAATTAAAACATTGCGTACGTCAGTGAAAAGCTCAGACAGAAGGGGGCTGATTGAAATGACATATCTGTACAGAGGCAGAGAGAGCTGAAACTGAACTGTGGAACAAGCTGGGATGGAGGGATTGTTGCAGCCGTCTGTAGCAGTGGCTTCATTGGCTTCATGCTGTGTTTACTTTCGAATCCCTCTCACTTTTTCTCATTCTATATTCACTTTTCTGTGGGAGACAATCTATTGGTCACAGTCTGGGAGTAAAGCAGTAGTATGGCTTAGGCCACAGAGGCTGAGCTCCATCCTAAACAGGTACCACTGGACACTCAAAGTAAGTGCCAACTTTCAAAACTCTCATTCAGCTGATTCAAATCATTTTGAGGATTATACAAGATAAAGTATTATGCTAGAGACACAAAGAATAATTGCTAATGGTGGCTTTAGAATGGCCTCATTCTGGAAATGAGAATGAGGGTGACAGAGAATATTTCAAGTCTTTATCTTGAGCTTTCATTAATGCAAGTTTAATGGAAAGGATGCTGAGAGAGGAATGTTAATTATCTACATTCATTTTTCACCAAGCAGAAAGCCGAGGATGGTTCCACCGGAACAAAGATGATTCAGACTTCTTGTTTTCATAACCTGCGTATGCGAGCCAGTCTGTCTTGTTGCATGTTAATCTCGCCCACAATTGGCTGCTTGTGAGAATATTTTTAGTGCAAAACACACTTTTACTTTTATGGCTGTAGTCAATCAATAGTCATGTAGAATGCGGATCTGCTTTGTGAGCAAAGAGGACAAAACCTTAACCATCTTTATTTTTTATGTATATCTCCACTGGTATATAGGAAAATTGCCTGAAAGGTTGTGTTTGTGTCTTTGTCTGTAGAGGAATGCAGATGTGGTGGTGAATGCAGAGTGGATGCACCATTGTTCACTGTGTGGAACTCTTGTCTATAATTTACAGGGTCTCCACCCCTCTCTGTCACAAATGGATGGCGGTGTCTGCTCGGAGACTGAGCGGGGCTTTGAGATAGGCTGGAGAATTGTCACTCGAAGACCTCCCCCCCCTCCACCACAGCAGATAAAGAAAGCCCACTTCAATTTGGTCCACGTGTAGTCCAAGCAACGGGTTACCAAAGATACAGTGGCAAATCTTGAATACAGAGTTAAGGTTATGAGGTGGGACGTATCTCGTGAGGTAGATATTTGAGAGAGGGCTGATGGCGGTATGGGTGGGGAGCTGAACAATGTGGAGTGTACACAGATCATTACCATCCCCTATAGCTCCAGGGCTCGTCATGCTGAAGGCAGGCAGATTGAAAGGGCTAATGGGAGCCAGGGTGATGCCGTGTGGAGTAATTTAGTGCAGGAGGTGTGGTGGTTGAGAGAAAAGCAGGGGGAGACGGAGCTCTTAATCCTCATCATAAAAAAAAAAGAAATGTACTGTTTCACCTTAGTGTGGGGGAGCACCTTCAATACATTGAGGACAGGTGCTCAGCTGAGAGAATGATGGAGGTCACTGCGGCCCCTAGGCTATATTGAAATGACTGTATGCCGAAAGCTGCCTATCCCTCTCTGTGTAGTGTCAGCTCAAAGGAGAACAGCCTTTGTTGTTGGCCTGTTCAGAGCCTTGACATCAGATGTGAGTGTCAGCCACAGGATGAAGAACAGCTGCTGTGAGGTTGGAATGGTATGGCCTGGGTAAAAATACTCAGCATGTTTGCCTCTGAAGTTCAGTGGCCATGGTAATGGCGTGTAGTGGCTGGTATGGCTAGACTGGTTGGGCTGGGCTGGGCTGGGCCAGACTATAATTTGGGCTGAGTTAGATTTGGGAGGGATATACAGGACTAGCACTAGCAGCAAGCAACTCCGTGTCCACAGGAGGCATCTGAAACACTCCATCACACAAATGTTACAATACACTCACGCTGACAGACATTAACTTTTCCTTTTATTATTCATTTATGTGCTCTGCTCTTAGATGGACTAACCTGACTCTTCACTTATTTATATAGCGAGACAGAGACATGTCCCTCCTTCTGGCAGAGGAAGGATCAAGAAATAGGGGTTCCATCCAGATAGCTTTAGGCAGAGCCGTGTGATGAGAGCCTGATGAAATCATTGTTTGAATCTGAAGGACACAGAGGAAGCTGTCTGAAACAGTTAGAATCAATTTAATTTGAGCTTTGGGATCAAAGGCAGGCCTCTGGGCTGCTCAGTATTTTTAGTGCTGCCTTTAAAGCCATCAGTCATTTTCAATCCTGATTAACTTATGGAAATCACAAGCTATTTTTGAGGTGTTAATTCTCATTAGACTACGGATGGGTAGACGATGACTGATGCACAAGCACGGTGATGTTGACTGAAATCCAATTGGACCTCCATTGATTTTTGGTTTTTTATATATACACTATATGCTGTGCGTTTTTTTTTTTGTATGTAGTGCCTTTAAAAGGTTAGGTGTTGTCTCTGAGCTATTGAGAGGAGGCCTGAAGACACAGCACTCTAGCTCGGGAACAGCTACACGGCTGTGGACAAAGCTACTGATAGAATCTACGCCTCCTGTGAGAAGACCAGGGGTGTCATCGGATGTGTACATGAACCTGCTAGACATAGAAGTGTATTAGTATTTATAAACGCAAGTGAGTGAACACACTCCAGTGCACTGGGATTAGCAACCTGCTGTTTTCTGCATCATTTCCAACCCAGGTGTTTTCTGAAGAAGATTAGGGCAAGGCCAGATTGTTGAGTAATTGGTGGCGAGAGGTCTCGGCTCCCTATGATCCCATCACACTCTTCACACCTCACTGGAATTCCCCCGAGACCAGTGTCATACAGATAGGAGTTAGAGCTGTATGTGTGCATGTATGTGAGTGTGTGTGTGTGTGTGTGTGTGTATTTGCATGAGAACCGTAACCCCTTCAAGAGGCAAAGGTGACAGAAAAACAAGAGGAAGGGATGCAGATGAAGGTAGTGTTTTAATTTATATTTTTCACTTATAAAAAAGAGCATGTGACTGCTCTCTCTGTCTGTCAGTGCTGGAGGTCTGTTGACCTGCGTGCCAGTCCTGGAGTTCACGCCTGGATATGCAATCTTTCCTCAGCTAGCCCACATTGGCTTTTTTTCTTTCTTTCACCCTTTTGATCGCAGACGGATAAATTCTGCCTGGCTGCCCCTCCATCAGAGGAAAACCCGATGGTGGGTTAGGCAAGGTCATGCAGAGAGAGGGACACGCAGGGGGGGGTGGTAAGAGACAAGGATAGATAGTTAAGATACAGAGAATGGCTGGCAAGAAAAAAAAAGAAAAGGCACCACAAAAAATCCCACCTGTCATTTAAACATATTGCATCAGCACTATGCTGTGGTTTCATCACGGATCAGGGTGTTGACATCGTGCTGCCATGTTTGGCCCATCCTGTTGTTCAAAACCAAACGGAGCAGACAGCTTTGAATAGAAGTGCATTCTGCTCTATATACCTAATATACAGATATTTTAAAAAGATTGAATGTTAAGACTTTCTTTACAACCAGCAAAGAATCTGTTAATACTAGTGGATCACAGAGATTAGCAGGCATAATACCAGTAACAGGCCAAGGCAATATGCTCCCTGATACCATCTACTTCAGCTTCCTTATCTGGACTTTTCCCTGCCTTACCTGCCGGCTCACATTGCCTGTCCTTATGTATATTTGCTTAGTGGTTAAAAAGACACCGAGGCCACTGTCATGTTATCATCCTGCAGGGCTCTTTATTTATTTACCAGTCTATCCTTTCTGATTCTGCTCATGTCGTCCCTCTGTCCCTGACTCTGTTTCCTTTGAAGTAGGTCATATTATAGGCAGGGAAAGGTCATTCCCTCAGACTCCCTTGTGCACTCTCTATCTCTCCAATGTCTGTCTATCTATCCATCTATCTATCTATCTAAAGTGGTTGGAGTGAGACAGGAAATATTATTGGAGAGCAATGCTAATATGCAGATGATACGCTGTTAGCGCTGTGCAGTGGCACTGGTGGTGAATGAGTGACTGCCAGGGGTCCTCTGCTCTGACAGGCCTGTTGACAGAGTCTGTCCACATGTGTGTATGTGTGTGCAGCTCAGCGTCTCCACTCTCTCAGCACCCGGCCTTATAGATTGGACACATGGCCGCATGCCTGCAATTAGCAGCATGCAGACACACAAAAGTATTTTCATTCCCTGCGTGTGCATCGTTACAGGCGTGCAGACCATTTGTGTGGACACACAAAGGCACACACGTGCCTGTGTGAATCGTAAATCGGACATGCGTACGCAAACTTGACGCCAAGATGGAAGACGAGGCTGTCCCTTGTAGTTCAAAAAGAGTTCTTAAATTATGAAAAAGGTTTTGTGAAAATGGCCCCCTTGCTAACAAGTCTTGATGTTTTATGTTGGTAAATCTTACTTAGTCAAAGGTCGATTAAGTTTTTATAAATTGGCAGCAGTCTGTCTCTTTTAAGGTGCCTTAGTTGAGTGGTTATTTTTTCCATTCCTTTGACGATTTTGATATTTAGCTGTTGCTATGTTTGGAGGGCTTTGTGGTAACAAGTGTACACGTCAAGCGCTGAAGAAGTGGAGATGGATGCAGACGCAGATGCCCGTTTTTGTCGTGGTCTTTCTGCACAGCTACAGGCATACAGGAAGACACAGTAGGTGTAAAGTTGGATGTTTGACCTAACCACCATCAGCTCCACCCAACACTCCCACCCCCCACCCCCCAAGTCCTTCTCCGTTCTGACTGACATCCCTCTACGGGCCTCTACGCCCAGCAGCGATGGTCAATAAATCCCTGCGTGATCCAGCACTTCAAAAACAACTAGCCCCAGTCCCTGTTCAAACCAACAGCATCATGAATAACAATTAACACCCTCCAAAAACAGCAGTAACCTCCGATAACGCCAGTCTATCTGGCTTTGGGGTGCATTTGCATTAATGATTTCTCTGCCTTCCTTCTTCTCTCTCTCTCTCTCTCAGCCTCTATCACTTTGTCCCTCTGCTCCTCTCTGTGTATCGCTGTTTTTTTCCACAGGCACTCTATATCTTGGCCAATCTATGTCTTCTTTTAAATGTGTATCTGACAATTACAGCTTTAGATAGATGGCTATAATGTATCTACAAAATGCACCGATGAAGGTTCTTATTGGGAAGATTGTCTTTACCCCCCCAACTCTATTTTGTGGCAGGAAAGTCCAGTAGTAAAAAAAAGATGACATTTCAGGTTATGTGTAAATCCAGGCTCTTCCATTGCGTTGGTTGAGAGACAGCGTACATTTTAAAGTGAACATAAAATGCTTACTTACACACGGTTTTTCATATTATGAATACCAGTAATCTGCCTAATGTTTCCCTCTTGTCTCTTTTCTCTCCTTCCCGCCACTCTTGCCTTTCCCAAATCTCATCATTCAGGTGAGTAGTTCTTTCGTCCTATTCAGTAATTTCATGAATTCATTAAATTATGCTCCTCATACGATTTGTTTATACGGTGATGAGACATCACTGAGTGAGGCTTGCTTTCTTCTGTGCTCATCATAAACAATACTAACCAGGTGTAAATGCAGTTCCTCAGTTTTCACATACACACACACACACATGTAAACACATACAGTATGTGAACATGCAGACATGCACACCTCAGTCACACCTACACCCATAACCGCTTTCTGAATAAGCTGATAGGTATTAGAATTGTCCCACAGGATTTGGCCGAAATAACTGTGATATTCCTTTCAAGGCCCCTTTACAGCGCAAAGTAATGAACACTTTCAGCATGGAGCCTGCATTTTGTGCTGTGAAATTGTCTTGCGCTGAAATGAACGAAATGGGATTTAGACTTTCTTTTTGAGGCCTATCCCCCACACTCCCTACCCGCTTCACTTTCTTGTTTTACCAACTTTGCTCATCTACCTCTGGTACCTGTTCTCTCCTCCTGTTTTACCTCTTCTTCCATCTCTCCTCCTGCCTGTAGCATCCAATCTTCCTTCCTGCCCTTGTTTCCATATATTCCCCCTCATACATCTCCCTTACCCCCCCCCCCTTCTCCTCTCCTCCTCCCCTCTATCCTTGTCTCCATATGCTGTGTCTGGGCTCGTTTACATGGCTGGAGGAAAGGAAGGGAGAGGGCTAGTCTGAATTATACATGCAGAAGCAGTAGTGCACCAATCCAATCGGGACCCACCAGATGCTTGCCCTCCAGATTCACTACTTTTGTCTCTTTGCCTCTCTTTACGTGCACTTGTTGTATCAATGTGTTTTCTGTTGTGTATGTGTGTGTGTGTTCCTATGTGTGGCCGTATTTGATACTTTTGGAATGGTCACAGTATTAATAGTACAGTGACGGTGATTTCTGAAAAGAAACTGTGCTTGTGTTGTATTTCCTGTCATAATATTTCCCTCACTCACATTTATCATATGCATGAACCGAACCTTTCCACTGGGTCCTGGGGTTAGTGGCTCCACTTTCTCAGATCTGTGTGTCTGCAGCATATGCGCGTACGTGTGTGCGTACCCGTATGTGTGACATGGAGATTTACATGCTCTAATGATGAGGGATCAGGGTGAGGACAGTTCCTGTCAGTGCCCCTAATGAGGGAGGGCCTGTAGCCCGGGGCCAGGGTAAAGAACTGGAGAGAAATATGGATAGGGGTCACACAAGGCAGTGAGGAGGGGGTCCGAGGCAGCAGAGGCTGGCATCTGTCTTTCGTGACACTGCCCTCATGGCTAATTCACGGCACCCGTCCTGAATTCCTCTGTACAGAGACGATGTGGCTGCAAGAAAGAGGTGTCTCTACTCTGTTGAAGAGGGCTACTGATTAGGGCTGTTAGACTCTGCGAGGGTTGAAGCCTTTTCACTCAGGCACAGTGTCGTCCCGCTGTCTCAGCTCTGGTAAATTATGCTGCTTATTGATTCAGAATGCAGCTGTAACAACCCCATGCTGGATAGCTGGGTTTGGATTGAAAACATAGAAATGAATAAAATCAAGGATCGGGAGTGACTTTTAATGTTTATAATTTATTGCCACTTACCAGTAGATGTTTATTGATTTGAAACACAGGCAGACAATCAGCAGTTTTGTGTGAAGGTATTTTTTTAAATGTTTGCTCCGAACAAGGCAGAATCCCTGGGATTAGTTGAGTCTTATACTAAGCCTCTAAAGATGCCCTGTAGGCCTGAGTGGTTTCTCTGCTCTCACCTCCACCTGAGGTATTGCCGTCTCAGCTCAGATCACTACCATATGATCATTTGTCATATCAGACTGATATATTCTGCCTTTGTTACTTTTTCCTTTGTTATCAGGGATAAGCACAGCAGAGTCACTAAAATCTCCCTAAAAGCGTTAATGATATAGTTGACAATACTTAATGGATTATGGCAGGCCATTGACTTGACCTCTGACATCAGACACATCCTCAGGGCATGGCCTGGCTGTTTGGAGATCTCCCATGATGCACAGAGGCCACGCTCTGTCCACACATGTTGCAATATGACTTTGCTACAGGCCATTGATAATTCAGCTAATGAGTATGAGGGAATGATCAGGATTAACCCTCTTTAGCATCCCACTGTCTATCAGCCTGTCTGGCTCTGCCACATGGAGCCCCTGCAAAAAGACAATCAATAGCCCGAGATATGTCACACAGAGCTACTGATTTCATCCACCACAAGAGGCTTACGGAGCAAAAGAAAGCATGTGTTTTGCTAACAACAATAAACAACAACTATCTGTACATTGCTAGTGTTGTGCAACATTTACAATATGCTGTATACGGCCCCCCGTGGTAGTCGCAGTTTGGTAAAAGACAGCATTAGAGAGCCTTTTGCAGAGAGCATCCCAGTGTTGCCACATGCAGTACTCAGGGCCCTGATTGGGGATGTGTTCTGGGCCTGGCTTCACCACATCAGTAGAGGAGGCCTCATCCAGCAGCCCTGCCTCCTAGCTCCTCTCCACCTCCTAACCCAGAGGCAGAGACCAGGCCCTGCCTCCACCGCTCTAATTATAACAGGGGCTGCACAATCTGTAATTTATAAGTCTAAAACACTGTAATTAACTACAGTTTTTGTAGGGAGTCATAAATATTGCCAGGCCCTTTTTCTAAAGCTAACTTCTCTGCTCTGCCCTTTCCTTGCCTACTCTGGATTTGTTTCGAGGTAACATGGGGGAACCTGGTATTATTCAAGCCACCCACCTCATCCAACCCCATAACATCCCACTCATGCAGACAACCTCAAAGACCTTTTGAGTTGTTCTGACTGGTATGGGGGATTTTGTGGGGTTACCCAACAGCACTACGTGAGAACATCTTGTAAAGTCCTGCCAGTTTTTGGATGTTTGACTCAGGGGTGGGGGGTGGGTTGAGGGACATTGGCTCAATATGTATTTGGTGTTTCTGGATATGTTTCTAAGGGGGGTAAGGAATCCCTCTGAATAATCCTGATATACTTGTCTTTAGAACAGTGATGTAATTAATGACTCTAACAGAGCAAGACAGAAAACCACAGAAGGGCAGGAAAATGTTACCATATGGCTGAAGTAAAGACAGATTTCTCTATAATGCCCTGAGAAGAAAAAAAGGACACAGTGACAACACACACACACGCACGCACGCACACACACACACACACACACACAGTTTTCAGGTTAACAGTTAACAGGCTATATTTTATGTAGCTGCAGTATAATCTGTGTAGTTAAAAAAAATCCCCCACTGTGTCTTCCTTCCTTTTTGTAGATGTTTTACTCGTGCAGTAGCATATTTTTCCGAGGTAGTTGAGATTGTCAGACATGCATGGCAAGATGTAGGTGCATGCGGATGATGGTTCCTGCTGTAATCAGCCGCATTGTCTGATGGCTGTATTCCTCCATGACTGTTTGGGTGGCTGGTGATTTATGCGGTGGTCTTTACATTCAATCCTTACGGAGGGACAGCCACCAAACAGGCTGGAACAGCTCGACTCAGCATTCTTCCTCTGTCACAACCAGCCTTCCAAATTGTTCCTCAGACAACCCAAAGCAACCCGTACGGGGAAAAATGACCCCCTCCCTCCAACAAAGAAAATCTCTCTGTTTTGTATGAGAAAACGTTAACAAAAGTGAGATACATAGTGAGGCAAAAAAAAAACCAACAGCAAACAAAACAGAGTGTAACAAAGCCCAAGGCTGAGGGTAGACAGAGAGGTGAAGTATGGGATAAAGTATGGGTCACCCTGGGCACAAGGAAAACTCTCAGCACCCACTCCCCAGGACTCAACAGACAATAGTCCATCTGCTGGAAACACACAAGCGCTTTTAGTCTGCAGAAAAGCCCCCTCGTTTGGATTCAGCCTCCCAGTATCTTTCTCCCTTCTCCCTTTCGACCACCCAGACACTGCCGCCGCCCCATCTCCCCACTCTCGCGCATAACACATATGCAGGAGATGATTATAGTCCTCCCTGTCTTACGGCCCTGCCTCCAGTTTTTTTACTATCCACCAGAGACAGATCCTACTGATAGTTCAAGGCTCTGTTCTATTGCTGCTTAAACCCTTCTCTTTAGCGGACTATTCAGCTTGCAATCAATTAATCTCAAGCCTTCCTGGTAAAAAGCCTGCAGGAGGGATTCTAGTTGAAACCAGCATTTTGGGTTTTTTCCAAGAAAACGCGCAGCTGAGAATTTGGTTTAAGGTGTTATGAAGAGCTAAATAGAATACTTATCCATTCCATGGTCTGTCTCAAGAGATAACAGGAAACCCTTTACTTTTGAAGATGCATATAATGAATGTGCACACATACGTCTGTCTGCTTGGCAGTCTGTTTCTGCTTATTTGTTTGTGCCTTTGTGTGAGCAGTGCTGTGGCTGGGACTGAGTGCCGTCCTCAGCGGAGCAGTTAGGCCTCCTGAGATGTGGCTCTGGGGTTTCCTGTCCTCCCTTGCTATGCCATGGTCTTTAATGACAATATGGTGGCCCAGGCAGCGGCAAGTCCTCTGAGAGAGAGGGGGGGGGGGCAGGGGCTGATTAGCGAAGAAGTGAAAGATGTTTACCAGCTTTGCTGCTCACTGTTTTAACCCCTATCGGGCGCTCCGTGAAGATTAGGCTTTCATTTTGACTCCAAAGTATATGCGGCTTAGCTTTCACTTATTCCTGATCTGTTATGAAATAATAGTAGCTTCTTGTTGATGTTGGTTTGTTGTTGCAATTACTAATTTGGCAACAATTAAATCTAAATTCAATTCATAGGGTAACCACTGCCCTTTAACCTCACCTGCTCTCCATTCCAGCCACCAGGCTCCTAAGGAGTCCTGGGATGATGTGGCCTTGAATCCAAATGTTTTTGTTGGGTTTAGGGAATGGATTTTGGTCTTAATATGGCTGGCAGCTTGCCATTGCTCCGGCACTGATTCTGTTGAGGATAACTAAAGTAAATGCATGTGTGTGTGTGTGCGTGTGAATGTATGTTCTTGTGGATGTTACAACCAGAAAGCTCTTCATCTATGTGAAGTAGATGTTAATCCTCTCTCTAACTAAGCTGCCAGCTCTTGGGTATAATTTGAACCCATCCAATCTAAATCTCAGTGTGCCTCTTCTCTAAGTGGTAGGTTGCGGACTGCAGTTTCCGTCTGTGCGTGGCAGCTTTTCTCTGATGGCATAATGTGTTGACCTTCCTCCTTGTGTTCCACGCATCGGGCTGCTGGTTGTACAGTCGGGTAATCCGGAAATGAGTAAGTGGCAGGGAGTGGGGATGTTCTCTTTAAAGCTTAGCCTAGCAGTGATGAGAGGGTTCAGTTTAGGGATGAGAGTAGCTCAGCACATCACTGTGGTCTTCCTCCTGCCACAGCCACTTTTCGGGGACAGACAGAATGGATGCTGGCAGATGAGGACAAGCCTCTTCCCATCCGTGATTCACACTTGTTCACCACAAATGACTCTCTATGGCAACAGACACACCTGCGGGAATAATCGCAACTGCCTGTGTGACTACTGTTATTGTGTTTACCAGAAAGCAAGACAAGCTACTTATCTCTATACAGTGTATTTTATATCTCAGATGTAAATGCAACTATATTTTCTTTACAGAGTCTAATTTATTATCTGCTCTTTTCGTTATTAAACACCAACCAAACCCCACATAGTGCTCTGAACCCATAGCGTCTTCCTTGGGATATTTGTTTACCATGTGGGGTGATGCTGCAGAGTGGTTCCATCTATAACAACCGTAATCAAATCAATGCCAGTAAATATGTTTCTTGAGCTGAGCATGCTTGGCGTTAATGACAGACACGTTGAGATGTAGCAGTATCCTGAAGAAAGGGACTAGATGATTTATTTGCAGAGGAAATCGCTGTCACAGCAGCACTGCTCTCAGCCTTTTCCCTGGTGCCCAGTGGGCCAATTAGAATAGCCTCTAATCCAAGGTACAACACCTAACTATGCCACCAGAGAGTAGATGCATGCACAACAGACCGGCTGCTGTCATACACATTTCAGTCACAGAAACTCTCCTGCTTTTCCTTTTTGCATTCTCATCAACCTCCCCTCTTGCGGTTGGTCCCCCTCTGGTACCTGCTCCACTGTGGGCGAGTCAGGCAGTATGGCTGCCGTTTGCTCGCTGCCTTGCTCAGGTGATTAGGCCTCATTATGAAGACATTTGTGCTACACTAATTAACGAGCCTGTTGTCTTGCCTCTCAGCCTCTTCTCTCCATCCCTCTCATGTCCCTGCTTAAGTTCAGGCTGTGGTCTCCCACCTGCTCCACAGCCTGACGTTTGCCCTTGCACCGTAGCAGCTACCAGATTGTAGACTTCACACTGTGGCTACACTCCCCCAACCAAGTGCTGACAGTTAATTTGACTTCACCTTCATCCAGAGCAGCAATAAATCAGGCATGGTGTGACACTCAATCAGGGAAGACTGGCAGTGTGTCAAACATGGCTGCGCGGATGTTTGACACTGTTTTGATCAGATATTCATCTGTATGCTCTCATCCCACACTGTGGTTGATTATGCAGCCTCGTGATCAGTCAGCGTACGTGCACGTTTCCGACTAGACACTCAGACAGTCACTCCAACAGTCTTGTCTAGCAGCTGTTAGAAAGAGGCTGCTCTCTAATCACTGCACTTTTAATGTACACAGATAAAGAGGCCTCATCTTGTCCATTCAGACCATAAAGCATATGAATATCCAAAAGAGGCTCAACAGACAGGTCTCTGCGTTCCGTTGTTGCCTTTGGCCTTCCCTTGACAGCGGCGCCATTAGCAACCGGTGTCAGGGCTAGGGCAAATCTGGGCGGGAATAGATGGTCTCCAGGGGGAAGGTGGGAGGCTCTATGGTGGATGAGGACGAGGGGGATGGGTGTCATATTGCAAAATATCAAACAAAGAAATTAGATTACCGCCAGTAACCGGTTTTAATATCAGAGTTCGGATATTGCCAGAATCTCCACAGTGCCAACTTAAAAATGTCAAACATGATTTAAAAGGTTATTACACTGCCTAGTGGGGAAGTGGAGACATTCTCCTTTTTTTCAGTTTGTTTGATTTTTATAATAAATTTCTCTGTATTCTCTGCACTACAGCTATCCTGTCTAGATTCTGACGAGTTATACGGTTCAGTATAGTTTCTGAGAGAAATGATCTGTGGGAAAAAAAATCAAAACATATTATACTCTTCTCATAAAAATCAATGTGTCAACTTTTATGCTCCTAAACAAGTCTTTCAATTGGAAGCAACGGAAAACTACACTCTACAATATCCTGCATTGATCTCAATGTGGGGTCTGTGTAGTCTCATTTTGGCTCTTGTCATGATAGGAGCCTATTGTGTTCCCTGTGTGATTGTGCTATGATCTAAACACACAGGGAGCCCCCAGTCCTGTTGTCTCACCATGTTGTTGCCGGGGGGTGCCTTGTTGGAACAGGCCTTTCCAGGGGCAGGCCTTTGATACTCGCAGGAACCATAGATGTCTTGTTCAAGCACATTAGTTCCAGTGTTGACTAGGGACGACTCAGGAGTACTGGGGTGGGCTGTACTTTGATGTTGGTCTCAGGATTACCAGTTAGGATAGAGAGCAAGAGAGGCTGGATTTGTAAATCCTAGTCTGGGGTCAACAAGGCTACAATTAGGCTCCACTCCAATGCTTCAGATCCACTGCTTGCCATCCCTCTTGAGCATTATTTTTCCTCAAGCCGGAGCTTGTTGTAGAAGTCTGAGCAGCATGCATATGCAATGACTTTCAAATTCCCATGCACCTGCTCTCCTCCTCCCTGCTGCTTCCACATATCTAGGCCCCTCAGGGAATAACGGAACTGATTTTTCTTTTCTGCCACCCCACTCCACTCTTACCCTCCCACCCATCACCACCACCCACCAGTCAATCCCCTGTTCCTCACTCATTTCCCTCCTGCTGGAATGCCAGCATGATATGACGTGTTTAACAAAATACAAAGAAATCGATAAAGATAGACGCATGATAATTCAACCTGCCGAAATGGGATGATATGCATCATCTTCATATCATCCTTTCTGTGATATGCTACTATGATTATCTCAACCACTTTAAATAATTTCACATACTTTAACACCTGCATTCAGTGATTATTGTGTCTCGGCACCTGTGCCAGACTGGCGTGATGAAGCCTTTCTTTCAAGCTTGAATTGACTTCATCTTCTTAATGGAGAACCACATGGTATATAGAAGCTTTGGACCCCTGGAGACAGAAGTGTATGTGTCTATGAGTCGAGCCAGCAGGCTGTGCACTGCACGTTCTGCTCTTTTTTTGTCTCTCATCAGCAGGTTTGTGGTGTGGCATGTTGAAGTGGTGTGTACTCATTTTCAAATTTGTTTGCTTCATAAATCATTGGCTTTCTCCATAGTACACTGAGAGAGGAAACTGGCAGGGAGCGAAAAGGCGCTTTTTAAGCACTCCCAGCTGTTCAGCTATCCTACACTTGGGATCCTCCTTATACACAAGTGAAGACTTAGGCAGTGCAAATTGAACCAATCCATCAAACAGGGTACAATTTGTTTAACCTTCCCCTGCCACATATTTAATGGCTCTGTTATTAGATGTAGGGGAATGCCACACATACTGTATAACTAGTTGAATGCTTATAGATATGCATACAGGTAGGGAGATGCATGTTGTGTATATGCACAGACTGAGTGACTAATGGAGCACCGTTTGTTGTGGGAGGCGTGTTGAAGGGAGCCGAAGAGTGCTGCAGAGAACACAGTGGAAAAAGCGATCGACAAGAACCAAAGATAATGTAGGAGAAAGAGCGTATGCAGAGAAGTGGGGGGGAAAAGTGCAGGAATAATAAAACAGTCTCTCTGGCAGGCAGCCAGGCAGAGTGTGAGGGCAGGGTTCAGATGAAAAGAAGAATAGGAGACTTGGAAGTCAGCCAGGCAGATTTCACAGTTTTGTTTTGTTTTTTACTCTCCCTTCTCCTCCCCCGTTTATTGTCAATGCCAAGATCTTTTGCCAGGAAGTAATGGAAACTCCCTTGTAGCTAGCGTAATAGTGGAGTAGAAGAGCAGGTTTGTTGAAAGGACATTTTTGGTTGCTGCTGGCTTACTTGTACCGCAGGCAGGGTTTGCTGTGATAGAGTTGATACAGTTCTCCTCTGTATGTGACACCGTTTTACTTTACCTGTCCAGTGTGCACCCCACCAACTCCATCTCATCCTAGCTCTCCTTGAACTGACCCAGTGTAATTCCAGATGTGTTTGCTATGCTTATACACATATAGTCATTTAAAATCTGCGACAAAAGCCAGCTAGAGTACCCCGGGGAAGTCAGCTTGGCACTGGAAGGTCCCCAATTCGACAGTCGTGTTTTTGGAGACATGAGTGGAGAAAGTAAATGAGCAATATTCAGCAACCAGCACTGAGAGGGAGACTTTACCTCCCGCTTGTGCATTTCCTTGGTGGCAAACAGTAGTAGACAGGGCAGCTTCCATGTGTGAATGTGACAGTGTGAATGCGAAGCTGAAAAAGCTGAATACTCAGTTGACCTTCCCTGCATAAATAAAGACTTGGGGGGGGATGAGTACCCTGCTTCCCAAACATTAACCATGAAAGGACAGAAGATGCATGGCGCTGAAATTACAGCCTGCTTGTACAGTTGACGTAACGCCCCACAATGACACTTATTAAATTGTAACAAGCCTGCCCTTGGCACCCCATCTTTGCCTCCACAGCCCCCGCCTTCTCCTAGAGCCCAGAGGTTTGTCAGAGCACCAAGAGGGAAATGCTGACATTGTGGGCTGCTGCTCCTCGTTATTGCAGTCCACATCTCAGAGCTGTCAGGAGCTAGCTGGTGGTGATATGGGGAAATTGGACTGACTGCATTCTGGAGGGTATTCCCCCCTGCTATGCCCTGACCTGAAATATGATAGAAAGGCCACAAGTCACTGGACCATCACCCGCTGTAGTACTTGGAGAAACAATGGCAATTGTACCTTAACTAGAGGCAGCAATAGCCTGTGTTGGGATTTCAAAATTTGTTTAAGAAAGGAGTCTTAAAGGAGAGGGATCATGAGCAGGACCCACCAGTGGAAAGAATTTATCAGCGATTAGTAGAAGATTGGATGAACTAATCCTTGGGAGCTACTTCAAGGCTCCTCAGCCCCTTCTCCTGGGGACAGGGGCTTGTGTGTGTGTCAAGCTAATATCCAAATATCCACACATACACGCACATGCACGCACATGCTCCCACACACAACAACAGAAATACAAAAGAAATACACAATAAAAAAAGGTTCAATCACAAGGCTTTGCGATAATGCAAATGTATTCAGATAAACTCATGTTCACACACGCACGCACACATTGAAACACGCACGCTCATGCACTCCCCTCAAAATCCCTTCTCCACCACCTGCTAACCCACATCCATAATGTTTTCCTCTCCCCTGCAGCTCATCAGGGATTAGGGAAATTGCCTGGAATGAAAGAAATATGTTCTTTGATGGCCCCTTTTCATGCATATGGTGGCACAAGAAGCAGCTGGAGGTTCTGTCTGAAGCCAGGGAAACGGGTTCAGCATAGAAAACCTAAACACAGTGAATGATGGGGCGTTGTCTCCTGTTTACTCACTGTTTCAAAATGTATCATTTTTGCGTTTGCTCTTAGTAGTAGTAGTAATAGTAGTTACCATTCAGTTTAATCCACTATTTATATTCTGTAGACGTCAGTGGTAACATTATGGATTAGGCATCAGTTGTCTGCTGGTTAAGTTTACCATGTGCAGCTTTATGTTCTTCTCGCAGATGTTAAGTGAATTGGGACATCCACAGTTTCTATCATCTAATTGGCTCTCCAGCCTGCAGAACTGCTGGAACATTTTGTAATGCTGTTACATGATTCAGAAAGTACACATGGCCTCTCCCTCAGCTGCACCACAGCTCATACTGCATGGCCAACTGGATGCCAGCAGCCTGATGGTGAGGGTAGAGGTAATGACCCCCTGTGTATGCGTGGGTGGGGCTGAGATGACAGACGAGCGGGTAGTGGTCTATATTTGTACCCAGTGTGACTGCATGTTGAGGGTTTCAGTCGGCCCATCTCTACTTGATGGTCTGCGAAGTGCATCCTGCTGGGGGCGTTGGGGGCTGGGGAGATAATTGAAGGGTTTTAGCAAGGTCTGCCATTGTACCACACAACAAGTTCAGGTTTATCACCACAGGAGGGCAATACATAAGACCTTTTTGGGTCTTTTGAGTGTGAGGAACATCTGAGTATTCAAACTGCACTGCTTCCTGGGAAGGAGGATAATTATACAAGACAATTTTTCTATACTGTGTAGTGTGACTTTTTGCAGTATTGTGTGTTAGATTGCATCTTCCCTCCGTGGCCAGTTAAGCTATATCACAGTGAGACAGTTAAAGGAGTGAAGGTGAGAATATGTAATCAATTGAATTGTCAAGGAGAGATGTATGCAGCTATTGGTCATTTTTATGCCCCCACTCTTCATTAGGCTGCCTCTGCACCAGTCAATGGCTGTCCTAGTGTACATCGACCCATTAACATTCTGTGCATATTGACTAGCTGTGCAGTAATTCATATTCCTGCAATTATTAGGGGCCTACACTCATCGTTATGCATTTGCTCACCTATGACCTTTACACAGCCACAGGCATCTAGGCCGTGTTATTATGATAAATCCATTCTGCTATTGTTAGTAGAGATGGAGAACGGCATGCAGACAGCATTCAGGCCATCATGCGACCTTCCACAATCTGATTTATTAACTAAAATATCCATTTATGGGTACAAATTAGTAATGAGTGCACTACTTAGGTAGTGCTTTTATTAGCAATCAAGAGTTGTTTTTTATTAATTCTAAGCTGCACTGTGCTCTCCGTTTGCCTACCCCTCTCTCAGTCTTCACTTAAGGATAAACATCCCCTTTTGTGTGTCTTTCTGTGGGTAGGGTTTGGATGTTTGCTTTGTTTTAACCACAGCAGAGAGGCTTTGATCATTTAGAGATCTGCTTATTTATAGGACGTGTATTTCAAGTGTGTACTAATGATCAACATAGAAGCAGATGTGCACAGCAGACACTATACAGTACAAAGAAGGCAGAGTGTTAGGGAGAATCATAGAGTACATGTGCATTCATTTGTGTGCATTCATTTGTGCCTGTTCGTTTAAAGTACCACGTGGCCTAGTCTCCACAATCCCAGTGCAAAGGAGTGGGACAGTTTTGTTGCCCCAGTGAAATGAAGGGTGGAAAGGAGGGAAAAAATGCTGGAGATTTGAAATGGACTCCCAGGCTGTAACCCAGGGCTTGGTCCAAGAACCACAACCAGACCAGAGTTACTCCTCTGTGGTCACCCCAGCCTTGTAGCGTCCTGGCACAGTCCAGTGGCACAGAAATAACTGCAAAGAAAAGGGAAGTTATTATGGGGCTGGGTTAGTGCCCACATTGAATTATTATGACGTGTCCAAAACAAACATGCACGACACAGTTCATCGGTTTATGAGAAAAAGGGGAAAATAAATGTAATTATTAATAGTGGTATTGTATTTCCTTTGAAGTCTGTAATATTCTAATTTCATTCTAATTCTGCTCTTTCAGCCAAGAGAGTTGGTAGTCCCTAAAATACTTTATATTTGATACTTGAAATGGAGTGTTGGATATAGAAAAGTAAAGTGTGCAATAGATCTATTTAAGGACTTTGCAGAATGGATAAGAACATGGGTGAAGAAATGTATGCACAGGTTAGTAAAGTAGCTCAGTCCAGTTCTACCTCTTAATATTCTGAACGCCAGTCAGGAAATTGTGACACACACACACACACACACACAGCTGCACATCAGTAATGGAGACTCTAAATCCACAGCTTCTCCTACTGTGCTAATGGAGGGCTCATATCTTCTTAGTCCCACAGGGAAGTTGTGCTGTATACCTTCCCATTGTGAGGCTAATCTCTAGTTTATGGGCCAGAGAATATCTCTCCAACCACAACAACTAACCCTTAAAAACTCTCCCACAAACCACACAGGGTCATATCTCAAGCAATTAACTGAGCTCAGCCCAACACATCAGCTGCCTGCATGCAGGCGCTGGGAGGCAGAAAGCCAGCACTTGCATAGGGTCCTGGGATGGTGACTGCCCTGGGGGCTAATGGAATTGATTGGATATCCTTACTTAGGAATGACCGAGCTTATCTAAGCTCTTAGCATGCTGACCTAAGAAAGATGAGGCCAGGGTCCTCTTGGCATTTTCCACACAAATCCACTTCTCTGCAGCGCTCGACTTCAGTCAGCAGCTCCTGTTTACTATAGTTCTGTGTGCTTCAAGCTACAGTAGGATGAATGAAATGACATTGGGGTGGTGCTCTTCCTCTTCATCTTTCTTGCCCCTCTTTCTGTTGGAAGAGCAGCATGATGCCAACCCCCAGAGTGACAGCATCAGGGCAGCAGTGTGAAGGTAGCTGTGGAGGGTAATGAAGTAGAATAATAAATGTGGGAGTGTGCCATGTGGTGCCAGGATCCTGGGGCGGGCAGGAACAGTGGGGTGTATGAGGGCCTCTCTGCCCTTGGGTCAGGGTCCACACAGTTGAGTGGGTGCCAACACAGCCAGATCAACAACCGATCAACAGGAGCATCCTGATGTTCCTCTGATCTGGTAAGATCAGGCCTTAGTGAGTGTGTCTGGGTCTGCTGTTAAGGGAGTAGAGGGTTGGGACTTGTAGTTCATATGCCCTTTTAGTCATTATTTTTAGCATACCTGATAAAGATCTTGGTGATATATTATGAGAAATTGTAGGAACATAATTTATACTAATCATTTCCAGCCCATGTGGACACAAGCTGTTGTTTGAAACATGTTTTGTCACATTTTCAACATCAAATCAAATGCAGGCCCCTTTAAAGCATACTGCATTGTGTTGGGACGTTTAATGTCAAAGCTATCTCTTCTTGACAGCCAAGCGAGTTTGCAAGTATGAGTTAGTGCCTGTCCTTGCATTCATGTCTTTTGACATGCAGAACGGCTTCTGATTATGTTCCTACCATTTTATAGGATCGGCTTTTATGTGGCAATCGGTATTTGTTAATAGATCAAGATTTCAATGCAAAGGGGAATATTAAAGTATAATAGGTTATCATTGCTTCAGCTGCGGTTTCGCCTTGGGGTTGCAGGTGTAATGCTTTAACTTGAGACCTGTGACATTTTTAGGTCATTGACAGCTGTCTCATTTTTGCATTGAAAGAGCTTAACGCAAATCTCTCTTGCTCTTTCCTTTTCTTTCCATTTGGTATTTCTATTGTGTGTTCACCTTCACACCCAAGAGATACAATCTTCAATTTTAAATGTGGTAATTGTGTGGATAATTATCCTCAGAATCCACATGTTGAGCTTTGAGTCAGTGGGAAATTACAGAAATATCCAGGCATTTTGCACTTAGCAGTTGTCAAACCAGATTTTACACACGTAACTAGCATCCAGCCTGGCCAAAGCTAACATGCAGTATAAGCATCATCTGGGCACATTATTCATATGAAAATTCCTGCTGTCTGTAGGTATTAAGCAAAATGTAGTTGCCACATATGTATGCTGGTGTGGAAGATGTCTTTGACAGCCATACAATATATAATAAATAGTCATTTTCTGGTAGGCCAAAGGTGCTATACATAACCTATTATTGTGTTTGATAAAAATCCCACAGCCAGACTATCACACCACAGACCTTTTAGCCCCACATCCCGTTATTCCCACCCCCCCTTTGCCTTTAGCCTGCAAGTGGATGTCAGTTCACGGGAATTTAAATTGTTTTCCTTGGCCTCAGACGAGGGAATGATAATGGATAATGGTGATCCACCAGGCATATAGCAGGAAAAGAGAAAGAAAATGGTCAAGGTTGAGAGAGTAAATTTCCTGGGGTCAGAGGTCTAGGGATTAGCAGATGTCAGAAGGAGAGCTAGGAGGATGGGGTGATGCAGGGGGGTAGAGGGCATATAGAAGTGGGGTAGGGAATATGATAGTGGTCTCAGACTGGGTTCAGTAACCCCAGGTCACGGTTAGTTCCTCTTAGACCTACATGAAATGCAAGGTTTACATCACTTTCGTTCTTACTGAAGATTGCTTTTGCTGTGTGTTTGCTTCAAACTGACCAGCTGTTTTCTTTTCCATGTCTATTCCTGACGATCCTTTTGTCCTCTGCTGTATTCTTCCCAACAACGGCCTTTCACAGGTAAGTGAAACATCAAAAGAACATAAGCATATTCATTCACAGTAAAAAAGTCACTGGCAGAAATGTTGTTACAGACAGAACCTAAACAAGAAAAGATACTTGTTGATAGAGATACAAAGATCATGACAGCTAGAAAAAAGAAGAGCAACCACTTGGTTTAGAACTAACACCTTTAACAGGATTTTCAACATATGTTCTCATGAACCCCCAAATTACACACTTAAACAAGGATCCTACCCAACCTCCCTCCCCCAGGCTGAGCAGTTAATATTTGTTCTGAGGACCCGTCTGTGTGTGTTTAAGCCCAGCTGGGATCCTGGTGGTAGCAGAGGGAGTGAGAGCAGGACGCCGAAGAGAAAATAAAATCTAGAAAATCAGCTTAATTGGCTCAAATTAAAACGGCACAGGAGAAATTGGAGCGGATGTCGAGTGAGGTTATCTGGATGGAACGGTGCACTTGTACAAATGTGTGTGTGTGTGTGTGTGGGAGGGCACCGCAGCAAGTTGCTAGTGTTGCCTCAGTTCCTTCCTCCCGGTTGCTTGGCACCAGATGGGCTCCCTGACTGAGGAGCAGCTGAGGAGTTTGATGAGCCCCAGCGAAGCCCTGTGCGGAGAAGTGAAAGAGGCCCTGCCTTCCGTACATGTAGCTCCATTAGGGGGGTGGAGGTATACAGGCCTTGGGAGGGCAGTTAAACTTTCATCTACAGTCGCCCTCCCACCCTCCACAGCTGCTTCAGCCCACAGAAGATGCCCATAGGTCCCAAAGAGGCCAAGGGCAGGGTCACCAACCCCTCTATAGCCATAAAACATTCATCACTCCCACAGGCAAATAAGTTCCTCTACTCCATTTTCTTGTCTGCCATTGTTCTTTACACTGTTTTAGCAGAGTCGCCTTTTGTTTAGGGGCAAAGTCTTTGTTCTTTCCCTTAATATATTGCTCTTTGTTTGGCTTTCTTCCACCTACTATACACTTCACTTACCGTGCGATTTCCCACTTTATGTAGGGTACTGCCTCTGTCTTCTGTCTCTCTATGTTTTTTTTTTTTTTACCAGCAACCAACATTCCTCCTAGCTTGGCGTTATCTCCACAGGGTTACTGTCAGGGCGAAAGGGAGGTGATCCAGACAGACTCCATCTTGTTGGAGCACAGTCAGATAGCAGCTAGTGAGGGCCTCCTTTGTTCCGATGACCTTCTGTATCAGACAGGGGGAGACACAGATTGCACACAAAGCCTCAGACGAAAAAAGAAATGTAGTGTTATGTATAGTGAATGTCTCTGTGGACTAGTACAGTAGTAGAAACATTAACAGGTGTTTCTAGTCACCAGGCAGCAGTGAAGCATACTGAATAGTGTCTCAATCCCACGCAGATTGTATGCTGGCGGTTTACTGATAAGAAGGAATCGGCATGGTAGTGGAGTTGATGAGTTAGGAAACATTCTTCTTTAGCAGAGTTCAAGTTCAAACCACTGTACTTGAACAAGACTGTGTATCAATGTCAGCTTCAAGCTTCATGCTGTTTGACCCTAAACATTGGCTATATGGTGGAAAGCATACAAAAATGCAATTACTCACCCAGGTACCAGAAAGATTAAAAAAAAAACCAACATGAAATGAAAGCAATGAAAAACACAAGTCAAATGATTCTGTTTGTCTGTTGCCATGCACAATGGAAAAAAGACTTTATGCAGTCTGGCCTTTTTTTTTTTTTTTTGACTTCTCTCCAGAGGCACTTGATAACATAACCAGAGTGAGTGAGAAAAAGAGAGAGGAAATAACCATCCATAAACATGGCATGTTTCATCTGCTCTGTTGTGATTATTGGAGAAAGGAGGGGAGGTTGTCTGTAGAACATCTTTAATGGCCATCTCCTCTTTTTCTGTGACTGTCTGGACAGGCTGACACCCTGTATCTCAGTGAAGCTGTCCAAGTCTGCCAGCAGGGATTCTCCCAGCCTGAATCTCAGAACGATTTAACTGCTCTGCTCTGTGTGTGTGTGTGTGTGTGTGTGTGTGAATGTATGTCTTTGGGAAGCATTGTAGCATTTTGCATTTGCATGTAGAATTGGGATACATTTGTGGCAAGAGACTTAATGAGAGTCACTGCATTTGAATCAATTGCTGTGGATTTTATGGAGTGGCCAAACATAAATATTGTGTATGATATCACTAAAATGGATCAGTCTCAAACCTTGAACAATCAGAAGTCATGCTGCACCAACACTGACTAAACTGATAGCTACATTGTGAAAGAGCTTTTCATAAAGTATATTTCGCCTGATAGACATGCATACTTAAATTACACTGCAGGTATTCTAACTGGAAAATTTTCCCTTGACTAGATTTGCATGTTTGCGAAACAGGGTTTTAGGAGCTCAGGAAAAGCGGTGCTGCATCAAACAAAAATGTCAATTCAAGTCTATACCTCTGTAACACATATGTTAATTTATTTGCAAATTTCTTATTATAATGAGTTCAAGTTAAGGTCTTTCAGAAAACAATCTGTGCCATATTGTCCAGTAATGCATTGAATATATATTTGGAAACCAATAAATCAGTCTGACCTTAATGTGCATACGGTATGTGTGCATCTATGTAATTTTTAACATGCATTATGTTTATGCAGCACACAGAAGTAGGTAGGAGAGATTGATTATCAGGCTTTGCAGTGGCCTTCTCATCTTCTTTTTCATTGCTTCTTCGTGTTACACTCCACTTGCACAACCAAATACTTATTTGTCATCTCTGCCAATCCATGCCACCTGTTACTGTTGGAATAAAACTTTGCAAAAGTAGTTTTGAATTCCCAGGCTAACATCGCCTGTGTTTCCTCTGGCTTTGATTCCTCATCCCTCTCTGACTCGACGGATGGAGAGGGATGGAGAGGGCAGGAGAGGGTATAAGATTTAGACAGGTTTTATCTCCCTAGCCAAGCTGCAGTGCAACTCTGAACTGCCTGCTTGCTAACCCTGTCAGAACCAGACAGGTGACTCTGGTGGAATGAGACCTGAGGATGAGTTGTGTGTCACTCTTGGCGTATATCCTCTCCCTTCAGTGCTTGAAAGTCACAGGCTTAGTGAGGAGGCAAGCTGAAACACACAATGCGGGGAGAAACATTCCTGACATTGTTGCCCGAGCCAGTCAGAGCTAATTGTTTACTTGAATATTCCGGTGCAAGACAGCTTCCCCATGTCAATTGCTCGGAAAACAAATTACGATGAGCAGCGCTGTTGAGAGAAATTGGGTGATGAATGGAGCAGAAAGTCCCTATGTGCAGAACTTGGCAGAAAATCCTGCAGTTCATGTAACTCATTTGTATCCACAAGCTGGATTTTTTTCTGTCTTGCCTATACGTGTATATAGGGAAATGCATCATTCCCTGACCCCAGGATTTAACCTAATCTACTTACTGACTCTACACACTTCCACGTTTTGTTTACAAAGTTTAACCTGCAGGGTAAGGAGAACACACAAAGCAGAATCAGCAAAGTAGTCTGAATAAACACCGCAGACCTTGAATTGCCATATTTCTGTAATAGTTAACTACACTACAAGTTCTCCCATGGTCTTTTCTTTACACTGATGGTCATGTCCACATACAATGTCAGTGTCTGCCAGCGAACACATCAAAGACTGTTTACCCATCAAACAGTCTGTGTGGAGTGGGAGATGTTTATTTGGCCCTGGGCTCTCATTCAGCTAATAGGCAGGGCTTCACTCTTGATGAATTGTCAAAAAGAAAGTGCCACGTTCCTCCTCTGATGGCACTTTGAGAGTGTTATTGCTATTTATTGCTTTCCTTTCTTAATGAATGGAAGGGAGCCCAATTACCAGCAGAGGCCATCAGGTTTCATCTCCGTAACACATTTCAGCCGGCGAGTATTATTATTGTTCATTAAGTTAGGGCCAGAATCTGCGTAGCTAATGAGAAAGCTCAGCAGCCAAGAACTATCATGTACCGACAAGACCACAATTCAATTAATTATAGCATGTTGCCTAATAATGCCTTGAGAGAATCATCAATTCTTATTCTCTTTTTTTTCTTCTTCTTTTAAAGAAACATCACAGTAAGCTGCATTGTGGGGAGTGTTTGTTTTAACAGCAACCCTCAGATGGAGTTGAGTTCGGCAGAGGACCGCTGAAAGAAAGCCCTCTGTGTTTGTTGGCAACGAGGAGATTGGGACTGGAGGAGGCCTGCCAACACTGCTGTTTAAGTACACACAGCGTTATTGGGTTACTCCAGCGGGGGTGGGAGTAGACTCGGCGGATCCGGATTAGCATGGGGGCAGAGAGCGGACAGCTGGGTGTTTCTGGTGGCACAGGATGGGGCTAGGCATGAGTTTATGTGTGCGCTCGAGAGAGGGAAAGCGAAACAGGGAGCCTGCACAGTCACTTTAACAGCCACAGCTCAACCATTTTCCCCGCCACATTTACTCCTCCTCCTTTCGGGGGCCATATCTCGTTTACAGTCTGTGGCGTAAACAGGGGACTACTTGCCGTTGGTGTGAGAGGGCTTCAGGTGAAGAACGGAGGCTATCACATCCACCTCCGTCCCCAGTGACTCCCCTCATCATCTAGTCTAGCAGTCCCGAGCTCGCCATGGTCTAATTAGCTCACCGGCATAGAACGCAGGCAGAGTAATTGCGCTGAGTGTGAAAACTCAGCCCGTAGCAACCTGGCTTGTGTACACACGAGGCTGCTCAAATAACGTGGTGCTGTGGCAGGCAGCCACCACAATCTTCTCTCCTTTATTTATTCACTTACTCACTCACTTAGCCTTGCTTGTCATCCTCGCTCTGACGCTTAATCAGATTTACCACGCAGTTAGGAATGTTTCAGTCTTTATTTTGTCCTCCATGGCTTTACTGCGTTTTTATATGGAACTGTCAATCTTTCTTGGCTTCTTTTTTTCCTTCTTTCTTGTGGTCGTAGGTTTCTACCATTTTCCTCCTGGGGACGCTGACCATTGTGGTGGTATTTGGGTCATGAATTCAGTCCTCTTTGATTCATTAGATGCTTGAGGTCTTTTTCAGCTAACTGTAGTATTCTTTTTGGAAGGACCGGAGGATTACTCAACGAGCAATGACCCTGGGGGCTGTCAGTCCTTTAGGAAAGACACGGAAATCCTGTTTCTGACTGGCATGGGTTCACACATAAATATTAGCCGACGTTTGTACAACTTTGCCAATGACATCACATTACTTTTTAGGGATTAAAATGAGAGAATTTAGGAAATACTACTTGGGAAATAATGCAGTGGCGTTGAAAGTATTTCACAGGCTTCAGGGTTATGACACTTAAGACCACAAACCCTTTACACGCAAATACAGACGACACACACACACCTTGACATATTTTCAAACACAAACACAGAGCGTTCAAACTGAAGCAGCAAAACAAGGGAGGGTAATTCATTTTTGAAAATAAATGGAGAGACTATTCACTCCCCCTGAGACAGCAGTATTTAGTAATGTCACCTGGGGCGAGCGGGGAGGGGGTCAGAAGCCAGGGGGGGTGAAAATGGAGCCATCTAACCTTCACCATCCTTCATCCTGATGGCTGGTTTAAGGGAGGAAGATGGCACAAAGGACGCTGGCTTGGAGAGGACGACAGTTGGAGCACGGGGGGGGACTCAGACCAGGCTTCCCGCTATGATGGATAGAGGATGTTAGAAGAGAAAAGAGCAGTTGATGCCAATGTGGCTGCAGAAGCAAGGGAATAAATGAAGGAAGACTGAATAAAAGGATTCATCACTAGGGAAAAGGTATTAGTCTGATTGAAGGACCAGTAAAGAGAGTAAAAGAGAGGGAGGGGTGGAGGGGGGGGGGGGCAGAGGGAGTGAAATAATCGCGGAGGTGTAGAGGTGAAGACTTGGTAAAAGAAGGAATTAACACCGGCTGGCAGATGGAGCGTATTCCAGGGAATGTTAAATAATTATGCTGAGTCTAAAGAGGACGGGGAGAAATGGGTATTGTTTTGTCTTATCCCGTGCCTTTTTTTCCCCCTGCTGTCTGTCTAGTGGTGGGTCGTGGGTGTTAGGGGGATTATGAATTTTGCCACACAGACCAGCGTTAAGATGAATGGTTGTCCTTTTGGATCCAAGATGGCCATTATCGTTCCCACATGGTGCCGCCAGATAAAGCCCCCAAAGCCTTTTTGATTCACATGGGTTTGTTGCCGGTCTCATTTTTCTTCTGCTTCTTTGTTTTTTCAGTAAACGCTGGACTACTTTATGCCTCCTCCTGCAGCACAGTGAAGCCAGCCATAGCCCTGTTTGTTACTTCTGCATATATCATTTTTAGGACGCAAGTCAGTTACAATAGTTATAAATAAAACAATAGCAGTTTCCATTCCAAGTTACTGCATGGAAATAATTTTGGGTGAAAATAATGAATCAATTAGTTGCTCGACAGATAGGCATTTGTCATTTATCAAATAAAAATTTAAATAACGCATTTTGTTTGTTTCAGAATAATAAAATAATTACAGTTCTTAACTGCAGGTTAAGAGGGGGCCTAAGCGAGCAGATTTTAGAGAGTGATTAAGAAATATGTCAATAGGTTAAAAATAAATTGCTTTAATTGTGAATTTGGGCCCTATTTACTCTTGCAGTTGCTTTCTAAAAACACAGTTGTTTTCAAAAAGGAAATTATTCGTCGGCTTTGTCATATGTTGCTCTATAGGGTTTATTTTTCATTCATTGACTTCGGCCGTCCTGGGCCAAGCGTTGTATTTGTCTATAGTGAGACACAACAATAAATGTCTTTCCATGTGTTCCCCTGGTAGCAAATAGCAGGGTTTAAAACCATTTCTCACATGGATTCCCTTAATGGCTATCACTGTGTCATTCTTCTCCAATCAGAGGCCACTGTGATTAGCCATGTCAGTCACTGGTGAAAGCTGCAGTTTTCTGCCTGAATAGACCAGGGGAGGAAAATCTCCAGTGGCAGCCTGGACACTGGAGCCATTCATATTCACATCCTCTATAGTAGTGTCACTTCAATATTGTAGTATGGGGGGAAACATGTTGACATTCCTCTCCACAGGCTCATTGTCAGTCTTTGTGCTGTCCATTAAGGCCGAGCTGCACATTATTCTCAGCAAATAATAATACACCAAGGCTTGCTACGTCATTCTCTTGGATGGGAATGGGCTTAAACTGACAAGGAGATGAAACGTCAGAGAGTCCGGGCAGCTCACTGGCAAATGAAGCTATTCTGGGCCATTTTTTGTTCAGCCTGTGGCTTTATGTACTGTATATGCATGTGGTGTTGATGGTGTTCAGTAGTAGTATGTGTGCATAGGGTCATACGCATCTATGCTGATGTGTGTCTATGTGTTTGTTCATGTTAATGCAGTAAATAAGCACATAGTCCACTCTGTAATGCCTTTTTCCCATACCCTACGCTCCTCCTTTGTGCTGCCCATATTTGCTCAGCAGTGGACTCAGGCCTCAGCTAAGAGCATCTGGGGTGCTATGATTAAGTATTAATTCAGGCGTGTGATCGATTTCCCTCCAGCTGCTGCAAAAGAACTGAACACAGAGGGCAATGTTCAAATCCTGACTCGGATTAGTGTTCAACAAGAGATTTTTTTTTCTGTTTTACTCTGGGCTCAGTGTCCAATATTCACTGCTGAACTGCCCAGACAGACCACACGCAAACAGATAATTTGCCTCTCTTGTATCACCATCACTTTATACTTTGTCCGTTGCCAAACGCAAGCCTCATGCACTCTGAGGTGTTGGAGGATTTTACTTCTAAACAAAGGTTCTTTGTGTCTTCTGTTCATTGAAGGGGGTCTGTAGTGTTTAATTGTGATCGTAGGATGAGGAATTATCTTTCACTCTTTCTGAGCGTTGAGAGAGCTATGTTTCAGACACGCATCCCCCTGCAGATCACTTGATCTCTGACCGCTGCTCAGGATAGACTGACACTCACGCCACTCAGTCAGTGGTGAGGCCTCCTCACCCCACCTCTAACCCTGCAGGTCACCAATTAGGCTGTGCATCTGTCATCCAACCAGCCACCTCAAACCCCCCTTTTCATGTAGATCATACCCTGCTACATGGAGGCCATATTGGTCCTGTCCATTTGTCTTCATCAGGGTCTATCACAGTGGAGGCCTCACTAGCCCCAGAGGGGCCCCCCATCTCTGCCCGTGTCTCACTCACTGCCTCTAACTTTCCCTGAGAGGTCCATGCATATTCTCATCAACACTTACCCTGAAATGCACCTGATGGCAGGTACAATGGCAACCTATTACGCTGAAGCAGTTTAGTTTTCAGCATGATAATGAAGAGGGGGAATGGGGTGCAAGCAGAGGACAGCGCACTGAATAACGATGGCTTTGGAGGAGCCGTGGTGCACTGGAGCATACACTAGGGCTTTGCTGGCAAGTATATTTCCCTGGAATTGGTGGGTGTGTAACAAGGCTGAAATGGCAGGCAGGGGTCAGTTAATGGGCCTGTCAACACAGCCAACCTTGCTTTGAGTTTACTGTTTTAGTATTATTTTCTGAGGGTGGGTGTACTATGTTGTGTACTTATGGCCATGTCAGCATACATGTGTGTGCATACGTGTGCATGAGGGCCTGCTCCCTCATCACTCAAGGAGAATGGACGTCAGCCAGCAGTGAAATTAGACTGTCTCTCCCTCGGTGGTGGACTGTCACTACTGAGATGGAAGGAGGGTGAGCGGTCTGGTCCCAAGGCACTTTTAGTGGAGGCCCATTTTCAAGAGTTTAATGTTTGACACACTGTCAAAAGCACGTTGACCTACAAACAGCCATACTCTCCACCAATAAGGTATGGCCAAGCCACAGCATACTGAAAGTCATACACCCATTAAATCAGGCAAGCAGTGGCTCTCTGTTTTATCTAAATGCCTCTATTTGGCACCAACTCAAAAAATAGCTGTTCGAATTCCAGTAAGCCAATCCATTTGATTTCCTGACACAGTGGGGACAATACCTTTTGTTACTCAGATACAATGATTTTTCGAGTGAGGTTTTTGCCGTATTCCTGAGCCAGGGGTAGACTCCATCCACTCCCCAAGGATTGTATATCATGTAAGTGAACAAATACTCAAAAAGATTTTGATAAACTTTGGATAAACATCTGTATCTGCCAAGACTTTATATTGGTACTTCCTTAGATTTCAGAAATGTAATTAGGGCGTTATGCATGCATGTGCATGTGTTGGCACATGGATTTCAAGGTTAATCTTGCGACCGCCGTCTCTCTTCAGAAACTTGTGATTATAAGGTTTGGTACTTACTGTACAGATAATCTTCATACCTTACTCGTCCTGTCACTGTTGGCATTCCCCATCACTTTACGTTCTAGACATAAAATGAACAACTCTTTTTTTCTTTCTCCTTTTCACATTTATTTTTATAAACGTTCTTTGTGAAAGTTTATTTTTTTACTCATTCATCACAGAAGCAGACAGAAACACCTGCAGCATTCACAGCATGTTGTGACTTTATAGTGATGTTGCTCATGCACTCCCTAAAGCATCTCTTTGTCTTACGGCTAAGTGGAGTGAGGTTACAGTCTCTTGTTTTATCAGACTTTTACCACTCCTCCACTTCCCCCTCTCTTCCATTACAGGTCATCCTCCCGTCGCTAAGCTTAAATGTTTAAAAGCCTTTTCCCCTTCAGCTTTTACTGTTTTTTACCTATTTATTATGTTTCCATGCCTCTCATTTATACGTCTGTTGTAATATTATTTTATCTCTTCTTTTTCTCTTTTTATATCCAGCTTGTTTTTTTAGGTTATTTTTACTGTGTTTGTGTGCTCTGATGAGAATAAGTGCCTAGCCAGGTGCTTGGCCTGGCATTTATGAGTCTACCATTGATCCTTACACTCACACCAGACCAAATATGTCCACTGAGAACTGGAGAACGCCACTTTTACTTATGTACCATATATTTTTCTCAGTTAATTTATACAGTTATTGGGTTCCACTGGTCCCATTCTGAGACTATTCTATGATCCAATTGTTTATACAAGGTCTGGATGTCCTTGCAGATTTAGCCACTTTAATTTGCGGTTGCCCATAAATGCTGTGTTGATTCACGGCTGGTAATTTAGCATCTGGCCACGAGGGGAGTGGACAGGCCCAGGTTCCCACTCATTAATAGTGGGGCTGCGACAGAGAGAGAGTGGAAAGTCTTCCAGGCTCCATTGATTCACCGTCTCCACGCTGCATACTGATGCAAGCAGCCCTGCCTAAAGCCCTAGTTCAACAACCTCAGTGGGTAGAGGGCGGGTGAGGGAGAGAGACAAAAAATGTCTTGGCCTGACAACGATTAATGTCTCTACTGAGGAGCTCCGCCGCTTCCCACTCCAGTTATACCACCACTCCCTAGAGAGGTGACGGCACTACGCAAGGTTTTTGTTTTGGTCTCTAAAGTTTTCACCAGCTGTCATTGAGTCTTAGTCATCTCAGAGTTATGTGTGTAGACAGAAGGCTTGAGAACAAAGAGCTGTTTTTAGCAGGTGTCTCCACCACCATGTAGCTTTTAATACATTGCCTTGTGAAAGTATTCATCCCTTGCCATTTTTCCAATTTTGTTGTATTACGACATGGATTTAATATTTTATTTTATGCCATTGACTTACACAAAATAGTCCAAATTGGTGAAGTGAAATAAAAAAGATTAAAGATAGATAATAAAAATTCTAAAATATAAAACACTGAAAAGTGGTGTTTGCATATGTACGTATCACCCCCTTTGCTAAGAAGCCTCAAAGTCTGCATCAACACTAAGCAAGCAGCACCATGAAGACCAAGGATCTCTCCGAACAGGTCAGAAACAAAGTTCTGAAGAAGTATAGATCAGGGCTGGGTTATAAAAAATATCAAACTTTGAACATCCCACAGAGCAACATTAAATCCATTATTAAAAAATGGAAAGAATATGGCACCACCACAAACCTGCCAAGGAAGGGTTGCCTATCAAAACTCGCACACCAGGCAATGAGGGAAATCGGAGAGCTAACACCAAAGGTAAACCCAAAGGAGCCTTAAACCTCGACAGCAGAGATTGGAGTGTCTGTCCACTTTAAGCCGTACACTCCACAGAGCTGGGCTTTATGGAAGGGTGGCCAAACAAAAGTCATTGCTTGAAGAAGAAAATAAGAAGGCACGTTTGGAGTTCACCAAAAGGCATCTGGGAGACTCCCTAAACATACAGGTACTCTGGTCAGATGAGACTAAAATGGAACTTTTTGGCCATCAAGGAAAACACCATGTCTGGTGCAAAGCCAACACCTCTCACCACCCCGAGAACACCATGTTTTTCATTGGCAGGGACTGGGAAGAATTAACGTAATGATGGATGGCGCTAAATGCAGGAAAATTCTGTTTCACACCTGTTTCACCTGTTTCAGTCTTCCAGATATTTGACAATGGGACGCAGGTTCGCCTTTCAACACGACAATGACCCTAAAGCAACACTTGAGTGGTTCAAGGGGGAAAATCTGAATGTCTTGGAATGACCTAGTCAAAGCACAGACCTCAACCTGATTGAAAATCTGTGGTACGACTTAAAGATTGCTGTACACCAGCGGAACCCATCCAACTTCAAAGAGCTGGAGCAGTTTTGCCTTGAGGAATGGGAAAAACAATCCCAGTGGCTAGATGTGCCAAGCTCATAGAGACGTACCCCAAGAGACTTGCAGCTGTAATTGATTCAAAAGGTGGCTCTAGAAAGTATTTATTTTACAGGATATCCATGGGGTCTTAAAGTATTACAAGGTATTAAATCAGTTTAGCAAAAATTAAGACACTTAAAGTATTAAAACGTCTTAATCATCATTTTACGAGGTATTATTATTTTGGAACATAGATTCAAACAGACTGCCCATGATTTAAATATCATTTATGGCCAGTGTTGTATTTCTTAGGCCAAATAGAAATGTTTGTTAATGAGAGAGAGTGTGAGTATGTGAGCATTATTACTTTTAATAAACCTTGCCTTTGGGTTAGTCACCCTTTATTCTCTTTAGTTTTGTTCCCTCCCGGCCTTTTTGAATTATTTCAAACTAAGACTGTTTTTCAATATCAAAATAAATGTAGTGGTATAGTACTGTACATTAAAAAACCATTACGGTGTGGTCCTGATATCCAGTTACAGCTTGTGGCATTGCAGTCTTAAACAGTATGGAATTTTACTTCAGGATTTCTGTATATGTTTTAGAGGGGTGAATACTTATGTACTTTAACTTATTTCTTGTTGTCTTGGAAAATAGGAAAAATGGCAACAGGGGTGAATACTTTTGCAAGGCACTATGCCTCCAGTTTGTAATTTGTTGGTGGTGCACGTGTAGAGTGAGTCCTGATGAAGAGTAATGGCTCATTACCTTCCACTAAATCACAGTTGATGTTCAGTGAAAACAGTCATGACCCTCATGGCCCTTTCAGACACCCAGGGGCTCAGGCAACTGAACCCTAAGGGGTTTAAAGGCCGACAAACAGTTGACAGAGCGAGAGTCACACCTGACCTGACCCCACTGTAACCTGAGAGGCAAAGATTGGCCACCACTTAGAATCCCCACCAATCGATCACTTCAGAAAGTCTCCCATTTTCGCCAAGCACATACACATATACAAGGCCATGAACACTGGAGGAGGCTGCAGTGAATCACTGCTGTGAATAGCATGAAGGAAAATTGGAGGTGCAGGTTGTGTTGTGACAAAGATGGAGAGTGAGAGACAGACTCGCTGTCATGTCACTGTCCTTCTGGGGTGTGGAGGTTATGAGAATCCTTCATTGCTGTGGAAGCAACACCATCACACATCCCTAAAAGGTCAACAATCTAATAACCTGTTATTGTAAATATATTCTCTGGGATGATATTGTTGGTTTGCCTTTTCAAAAGCAGAAATGGTAATCAGTAAGCACAACAACAGATACTTCAACCTCTCCAGGGAGTCTCCTTCCACTCGCTCCCTTCATCCTCCTGCTGTTGCTGCCCTGTGGGACACAGAGCCCAGATTGAGCCACTCTTGCTTGGCCCTGCTCCATTCCTCCAACAACGCTAATTATATCTCAAATGGTAATAGATGAAGCCTCGTTACCAGCTCGCACCCCGTTGAAAGATTCACAAACATACATCAGAGGGGACACTGATCGGTGTGAGCTCCCTCCTTCAAAGACTGGACTTCACAGGGAGCTGGGGCCCCGATTCGCTAATTACTCCTGCAGTTACACACTGCTGCCCTGTGCACCGCCTGCACCGAGCAGACAGCTTTTCTCGGCTCACCAGCGCTACTCTCAGACAGACCTATCCTGAAACGCAGGCCAAACTACACAGGCGTGTTAAATCTATAATTCAATGATCAAATTAGCTCTATGTCTATTTTTGTCTCTCCGTTAACCAGCTGCCAGTGCGATGACATTGCAGAAATCATTCTCTCACACTCACTGACAGTTTTAACCTCAATTTTGGAAACTCCAAGAGAGACAGAAAAACCATCTAATTTTAGTTTTGGGGGGGGAAGTGCTGACATCTTAACATTAAGGATGTCATTAGTGCGCCCCCTAACAAAATTAGCCTAATTAAGAAGTCCGTTATTAAATTATCTTACTACAAAGCGTGTCATTTTCTGCACTCAATATTAGAAATGTAATTTTATTCTGCAGAGATCCACTTAATGGGATAAAAATAGATCTAAAGTTCTGGCTGCGTTCACTCAAGTGTGTCACCTTCTCTTATGTGGGTTGGCGTGTGTCTGTCTATACATTATAAATGTGCTTGCTTATGTGTTTTTTCCTGATTGTAGTTTTGTTTGTACCCGTTGCATAATTTTCACCTTTACCCATTGAAAGCTTCTGGGCCAAAGGATGCATCACCATGGAGAGAAGCTGCTCCTCTGGCTTGTTAAGCCTATGTGCATATAAGATATTGACTGGCGTATACCTCTGTCAGGATCTTTATTGGTTCAGAACTGTGGCTGGGCTCTCTCCATTGCTTTGGTGATTTAATTCCACAGAATCCCATTAGATTTCATTATCATTTGTGTTTTATTTGCTGGCTGTTGTGAAGGAGATGGAGTCAACAAGAAGATTAGACACTGCTCTAATTGTGGTGTGGTTTACAGTGGGCCTGTTTGCCTGCATCGATCCGCTGTAAGAAATAATAATAAAATGGAAGTAAAGCGATGCAGGGAAGGAAGAGGCAGCAAGCGAGCAGGGCTCGTTACTGAAGGAATGATGTATTGATCGCATCTGACAGGGTGCTGTGGACCGATCAATCCTGATGGGCAAGAGGAGCCTGTTAAGAGATTCTCCTGGGTCACCAGGGTCGCTCAGACAACAGGCAATGGGAGAGACATTAACTCAAGGAAAAGAGGTAGATGGAAAGATGGATGGATGCATGAATAATCAAGAGGAAAAAAATGTTAGAGTTGACTATAAAATAATTCACAGTAATAATAATAAGGTGTCAGAAAATTAAAAGGTTGTTAATTTGTGCATGAATGCATTATTGGAATATGACACCCATACAAATTAACCTGCTCCTCATGACCTGTTCCATATTGCTGTCGGAAAACAAACACTTATGCAAATGAAAGAGCCATGCAGTCTGTGGACATTTCATCCCGCCTGCTTTTTGGCTGTGATTTAAAGCCAGGAAACCTGACTGAAAGAGGAATGCATTATGTCAAAATGAAGGTCGATTAGAGTAAAGAAGAAACCACTGTTGAACAGGTGAATAGTTTTAGATAATGACAGAAAAATATAGCAGAAAAGATGAAGAGAATGCATGTGTAATGATGGCAGAGACACAGTGCTATGTGTCCGCAGTCCAGCATCCATCCAGGATGCATTTCCCCTCGAGTACACTATGCCTGGCCTTGCCTAGACTAATTGATAGCCTGTACGTTAATTTCAGTCAGACATGAGTGGCTGCTATTAATGAAGGTGGAATGTGCTGGCCTGACAGTGAAGTGAGGGCTCACGGGAGAGTGATCTTGCTTGAGGCACAGTCTAGAGGCATATGCTGGAGTGGTGTGGAGTAGAGCAGCCATTACATTTCAAGAAGGCATTCACTGTGAACTCAGAATGAATCCATTTTCACAGTAAAATTACCTCTATAAATTGGTCTAGGAGCCATTTTCGGCATGTAGAGTAGAAACGCGAGCAACGTTTTCCTTCTCAATTGCTTGGACAAAACTCACAGATGATAATGATGAAGAAAGCAGGAGGGGTCACCGGCAAAATAAGATTGGGTTTGTTTGTGCTTTATCTGCTCGGATCGATCGTTGCGTCCACACTGGCTGCCCGTTTCCATTTAGCTCCCATAATTGCTGGCATTAATACCACACACATTTGCAAAGTATTGTCAGCCGTGAAGTGATTATGGTAATCAGCAGATGAATTTGAAAAGGCAATTTTAAACTGCTATTATTTTTTTCTCAAATGACTTGATCGACTTCAATCATCTGTGTGCTCTAGGGAAGAGTGGCCATGAATTATCTGTGTTAATGACAGGTTTTTAGCCGGGCAAGGGTGTTTGCACTATAATGTGATAAAGCAAAAGCTCCTGCAGTTGTTTGTTTGTTTCAGAGTGTTTTGTCAGTAGCACGATGCTGCAGGGTCATGTTGATGTAAAACACGCAACAATTACCTGGTGGGATCAGACTCCTGTGGAGAATGCTAAGTGCTGGTTGTCACTGTGGCATGGTGAGGTCAGGGGTCCCTTTTCCTCGGCAGAGTGCTCACATGTCACCTTTCTGCTATTTAAACAGCGGCTCCTTGCCCCATCTCCTCTAGTCTTCCTCCTTCTTTCCCCCCACCCATTTCTCCGCATCTCCCCTCCTGCCCTCATATTTAATTCAGTAGCAGTCTTTGGAGCAGGAGCACTGTGTGCGGGTTTCTTTTTAAGGGCTGGACTGAAACAGGGACGGATCGTTTTGGCCCCTTTTCTGAAATAGTAGCTGTAATAACAATAGTTCTCCCATTGACCAAACCATTTTCAGTGGCTCATTAAAGTAAGACACATCTTAGAAGTAGCCGACATGTTAAGCATTATCATTATTATTATTATTATTATTTTTAACATGTCCAGTAAAGGGGCGGGGATGCAGAGATCCATGATGAAATGGACGTAGAAGAAACAGTCATGCATGAGTAGAGCTCCTAGCCCTTCATTTAAAGACCTCTTTTGGAGGAGGAGTAGGATGCTTTCTTGTGGCTTGTTATGCTTCCCCACATTCAGACATGCTGTATAAAAATACATCCCTGCTATCATGGATTCAGTTATTCAGTTATTCATGGCTTGAGGCTAAATAATGGAAGATGGTGAAAAAACACTTCACTCTGCCTCTGTCTTTCTCTCTCTCTTGACTGGATTGCTACTTAGTTCTTGACTCCTATTGAGCAGGGGCATCTCCAGTATCAGCGAAGTCAATAATATTGGGAGAAAAGTCACTAAAGTGACATTTGATATTCAATGACGCTAATGCAAATTGAAAACGATTAGCTAATCTATACTAATCAAATTGTTTAAATCAGGGTCACACAAACGCACGAGGACACATGTACACACAAGCTTTGTCTGTGCAGTCACACAGAATGCAGGATCCTGTATGTTTTTACGCTATCTACCAGCCATACAGTATGTGTGTTGAGAGCCTCGGCATCTGATCTGTGCCATCAAAGAGCCCAGAGTGATGCGGCACATGAATACAGAAGTAGCCCTTTTTTTTTTTTACATCTGGGGTGGAGCAGAGGCTTGCACAGCTAGGCGGCTTCGATTGCCACCACTGTGTTCTGCTCTTTTATGTGGCTGTGGGAGATGGAGTTGTTTGAAGACGGGGATAAGTCAGGTGTTGTGACACTGTCAGCCACCGCTTCATTCCTCAGCTACAGTTATTTTAAGGCAAGAAATACAGCCCTGAGACATGCCGAGCAGAAACCGGGAAAACAGCCATCATTTCTGTTTAATTACATGCGATACAGAGGGAGACAAACCTCTTGCATCACCTCAGATGTAAATGCATAATTATGTACGTTGAATGATACCTTGTAGTGGGTTATCATAGAGTTTGCCAAAACAGACACAGTTATTTTACACTCATTTATCTTGATTAAGCCTCCAATGGAGAACACATTAACCCAGAGTACATGATCACAGTCATTTATCCCCCCACACTTCCTAATTCTCCACGTGTACCTGCTTGGCTGTGTGTGTCCAGCAGGGGGCACACCACCAGACAGGCAAAACACAATCTGTGAAGGCTGTTATCTGCATGTGTAGCTCTAACTGAGAGAACTGATAAAACCGCGCACACTAATTGGGTTTTACAGCAACCACAGTCTCATAATGCTCTTTCATTACCCAAGGGACAGTGCATGTGGTTGTTTCTGTGTTCAGACATATAGGGGGTTTACAGCATCTGTGTGTGTGTGTGTGTGTGTCAACCACCTCCAGTGATGTGAGAGTGCAGTGCCCGTGTGCAGTCAGGGATTCCAGCAATGGCAAGAAAAGCAGCTCAAGTGGTGTCTGCAGCCACATTAGATGTTCACCCCAACTACAGACGTCCCTCCTAATGGTTCCCCAACGTCCTGCTCTCTGGGGTTACACATGACGTCTTCAAATGTCATTGTATCACAGTGACCTTTCAAGAAAAATCAAAGAAAAAATAGAAGCGTCTTCTATCCTAAATGGCAAGAATAGTCATCTTTGATCCAAGCATTAGATGGAATTGGCTTTTGATTTTAGAACAGTTCAAAGGCTATGTTTACTGTAGAAGGTCTGTGTCATGAAATCCGAAGTGTTTGTGTTATTACCCTTAGGAGACGTATGTGTCACTTGGCTTATATTTTAAATTGTAGAAATGCCCATAGATAAATTTAAAATCTTGGGAGTGTTCAGCTGACCAGTTGTCTACTGACTAAAAGACACGCTATCTGTGGATAAAATTATTGATTGACAAGACTGTCTCTATATTCTTTATCATTAGTACCAAATGTCTTATTGGAAATGATTTGGACTTAGGAAATGTTGTTTGGAAATTCTTTAAAAAATGACCACTTCATGTCTAAAATGTGTCTGCATCCCAGTGACGGTAGAGCAATGAAGCATCTTGATTATTATCTTCTAGCTCTCACTAGACACATGAACAAAGCTTCAGTACCAAACACTCATGAGCATCATTCACAGCAGACACGTGGCAGAACACAGCCATACCCACTCCATCCCCTCCCCACCTTCTATCTTTAGCAGTTCTGGCTCAATAGTTCTGGCTCAGTGAATTATTAGCTAATTGCCAGGTGAAATCAGTATCGATTGTGTGTTGCACAGTAGCTAGTGTGGTAATAGTGGTATATAGCTGGCTGCAAACTATATTCTCCTACTGGGTGATATGAAAGCTGGGGACTGTAAAGATAAAAGGACAGAGCGTGGGTGGAAGTGGAAATGCTTGCCCATGCGCTCACACACACACACACACACACAGTGTCTTTTTAGCGTTGTATCTTTGCTGCAGAATCTGTGCCCCGAGAGCTGTGGGATCACTGCGCTGTGCTGCTGTTGAGCCACTGTCTTGTCCTTGCTATGTAGGTCATCGGTGCCCTCCAACGATATCTTATCCCATCTGCAGTGCAGTCAATACTGTTGACAGAACTCCAAATAGCTTTGGATTAGAAGTTGCCTCATTAACTTGGTTCCTTTGCCTAAATGATTAACCTCACATCTCCAGCCTACAGAGATGTATTGGACAAGTTTGTAGTAGCAACACAGTATGAAACAGTACTGTTTAATCTGCCTTTTTGATGTGGTGCCTGAGAAAATTTAAGGGGGGGTGGGATAAACCGGGAGAAAAGAAATGGAGAGGTTTAAAAAAAAAAAAAAAAAAAAAAGGGCTGAGGGGCAGAACAGGAAAGGTTTAGACACAGCGCTCTGCACTGATCCTGAGCATGGCAGCCAGTGGTGTGTTTCAGATTGTTTTCCATTTGCATGATAATATGAGCATGGATTGACTCACACACACAAACACACACACATGAGCACACACACCAGGGTTATTACATACAGACTGGCGGTTCCAGCAGGCCAGATTACCTGAGTGAGTATCCTGGGTTTTTACTCCATGCCCTGAAATGAATGAAATTCCCCCCATTAGCACGCAGGTTACACAAGCCTGGTGTACAGGTATATCCAGCTGCACTGAGGCGGAAAGCTGATTACAGATGGAACTAACACAATTACTCCTCTGTAATGCAATTAACACGAATTGGATTGTGAAATAAGCAACCGGACTGTCACACACATTGTCTCAAGATGTAGCGCTCCTCCACAGGAAGAGGAGCTGTAGCTTCAATAAATCATTTAAATGCTCCGCTAAGCTAGTTAATGTCAGAGCATTTCAGCACACACCCTGAAGTCTTTAGCATCGCATCTAAAGACACAAACATGTGAAGCAGCTATACAGTGAGTTGTCTGTGTGTGTTTGTTGTCTCCTAGGATTTTTCGACTTATGGACTGTATATGAGCACAACTCCTGCTATTTCAGTGCAGTATAGAGTGATCAGTTGGTTATGTGTTTGTTATTAGTGCTGTTGGCGCATTGCTCTGCCATGTGCAGGGCAACTGCTTTCCATACGAACTGACAGACTCTGCAGCACAGACACTTGAAATTGTAATTTGTGTGTGTGTGTATGAGTGCGTGGTACTTAGGTGAGCCTAATGTAGCAGTGATTTGCTGAGCAGGCAGCAGCACTGTTACAATTTATTCCAAGTATATAGATGTTATGTGCAGCATTCAATCACGCTTCAGCAGGTGCACATAAAGTATATCACACATCTCCAGGATGATAGTGGTACTGGTTGAACAGAGGGGAATTTTTCAGATGCGCATTCTGACTAAATGGTGAATTGCTTCTTCCCCCTCAATCATAAACACACATATACACACTGGGACATGGAGATGGAGAAAAAATATCCCTATCCACGGGTGAGGCTGTTGTAAAGGTCATCTCCGTATCCAGTTTAATTTTTGCTCTTCCACAACAGTTAAGATCTATAAAGTGATCAATAAATCTCTTTAAATGTCTCTCCGTCAAGGCTGCGTGTGATTTAACGCCCCGCCACGTCTGCTGCCTGCGTTCTGTTCGCCACACTGACAGATCTCAACCTTCATCACCCCTCCCGCCCGCCCAACCCACCCACCTAGAAAATGGCCAGAACTTTACATTTGATGGATATCAGAACTGGTTCAAAGTCCTCTGTACGTTTCTGATCCAGACCCACTGGACGATTTCTGGTATGGAAAATGTGTCACCTGTGATCTACAGTGGGGAACAAAGTGTCCTTAGGTGTGGGATTCTTCCTTTCAGGCTGTATTGATTGAAGGAAAGATGATCTGAGGAGGCCATTAGGAGGGTTGAGGAGGGGGGAACAGGCAAGGAAGGGTGATGGAACACCTCTCTAATCATTATGCCACGTACAGCACTGCCTACAGCATCAGACTCACATGCAGATTCACACACAAACACACAGGCAGCCAAACAGTAAAGTGGGATTAGTTCAGAATTTACAGCAGTAGTGGGAGATCAGTCCTTTGTTGTGTTCGTTTAGATTCCTGTTTGTGCCCGTTTCCTGCTGCCATGTTGTGGGGCTGGCTCTGCATCTGCACCAGTACACATGGCTGCACATCACTGATGGGTGGGGCTCTGTCACAATGAGCACACTGAGACACAGTAATGTCATACACACACAAACACACACACAAGCACACAGAATTTTTATGATGTCTCCCAGTATCTTCTTGGTCCAGGCATGTAGATTGGTGTCTAGGGAGGGATGCTGAGTACAGTAAACTGGGCTGCCTGCAGCTGTTGTAAACACCTCCTTTCCTCCTCCCGCCTGTCCTGCAGTACAGTGTGAAGCACACTTGCACTTGGGGCTCATCAGACCAAGCTAGATAAAAGCTGCTCAACTCCAGCCGAGAGCTTAATTAAAGCGGGGCTGCCATCGCAGAGTGACACCTTTTACAAGCTCCTAACGGCTCTCTGCTCGCTGTTACTGCCAATCCAATTATAGACCAAAACAATAAAATAGATACGGAAGGAGCTGCAGCAAATAGGCAAAGAAAAAGAGGGGGAAGCTATTAAAGATTATATGAAGATTCGCACAGTGGACTGCAGAACTAGGCTGCAGGGGTTTCATTTTTACCAGACATGCCCATGTAAGTATGCCACACTGGATAAGCGACTCAGCTTCTGTGTGTGTCCGGGCTTGTGTGTGCATTCGTGCGCTCTCTGAGGAAATCCAGCTCTGTTCTCACATCCTGGACACAGTTCAGCAGCATCCTGTGGATTATCTTTCCCTGTGGAAGGTAACTACCTCAATGTCATTAGGCCAGAGCTCTCACAAATATGCCGAAGACACGCACATAATGGCACAAACAGCATTTCAGTCTTCCAGCAAATTCCTATCCTGGTGGCTTCTAACACTGTTATGGTGTGACAGTGTGTCACAGCTGGACTTGTGATCTGTTACACTTGAACAGCCACATGAGAAAACTGTGGGGGGTTATACACATCAACTATAACACTGCAGGTGAGAGGGAGAGATGGTGAGGATGACAGTTAATGAGATATTAAGACATTATTTGAGGTGGTGTAGGAAGAGAACAAGATTGTAGTTGAAAGGTTGGTATTTTGCTCTGTATGCATGTAAAATGCAGTTCTAAGTCATGAGGTAAATGCCAAGCGAGTATGTCTTTAATATTCCATTCTAAGACCTGTGGGATCCCCATGAGGTTGAGTCCAGTTGTTTGGCAACTCATTACCAACACTCCAGAGTTAATGAGGCCCATGCATTTAGCCGACTTCTAATGTGTTACACTATGCTGATTCAAAGTGACAGCCTGAGTCTCCCTGGACTGGAAAGCCCAGGAACATCAAGAGTTAAATTCACATTCTGAGCAAAAAGGAAATCATGGCCAGATTGTTTTACAGAACCTTATTCTTGATAAGAATCAATACCAGGATGTAGAGAGAGCAAATTTAACGGCTGCTAAAGGGAGTTTGCTTCAAATACTTTGAGATGTTCCAAAATTCAGCATACTATTCACCTCTCAATATGCCTACTCAACCACTCTTTTGCATAGCACTGTTACATTAGGACGGGTGCAACAGGAGACTAAGATAGAAGACATTAGCAGGAGACATTTGCCTGTTTGCCTAAGTGCACTACTTCCTCTCCTCTTCTTCTTCTCACTTTACTTCCTCTCCGCTCTTCCTTCACCCGATGCAGGAACAGACCCACCTGCTCCATCATGATGCCTCACTACCTCTGTCTGTGCTGTCTCTTTGCTGGAATTGGCAGGAAATCAATCCCACTCTCATCTACAACCACACCACCCACCCCCACCCTTCTTCTCCTTCCGTCACGTCTTACTCCCCCTCCCGGCTGTAAAGTGTCCATTCTGGACCGAGCACAAGCATCAGCACAGCATCATGCCTTATCAGAGCAGGCACAAAGACCCATGGGCACATTGTTCGTCAGTATCAGCCAGCTCCAGTTTCAGCGCAGGGTCTGCATCTGCCAAGGCCCCCAAACACATTCATGACCATAAAAAAGACAACAGAATGAAAACTGGAGTGGCCACCGAAATCATTTTGGGGCAAAATGCACCTTTAATTGGCGCGCCTGTTAATTACAGAGTGCTATGAGATTTGAAAAAGATAGAAAGGAGGATACAGTACATGGTTAATTATTATGCAAATGTATTCCATTTTAGACACAATTAAGTGATTAGAAAGCTGTCGCTCTCTGCTGTCTTTCTTCTCCTTGTCCTTACTTGTCTTTTTCTTTGCTTTTCAGCATATTACTGTAATGAAGCCATTACTTCTTCAAGTGAATTTTAATGAGTTTTTAACTAACATTTTAATGAGCTATACATTACCATAAAGCATGGATTAGGCTAAATTGAATTTTGTGTGTGTGTGTTAGTATTGTTAAAGAATGTAAAGCAATGAGGTTCATTAAGAGTTAATTATATCGTTTCTCAGGAGCAGCACCACACATTTTTCCTGGATCGGCCAGCAGAATTGCCCACTGTGGTCTTACTGTCATCACTGTGCTGCCCAGGGGCTTGTTAGGCCAAATTAGGGGTGCTGTTTGAAAAATGAGCTTTGAACAGGGCTGCTGTTTAAATAAGGATGCTTGTTTAGGCTTATCTACTGAATCAGAGGTAGAAGCACAGTATGCGGTATGAGTTTGATGGAATGCACTCCATTCATTTACAGTCAGCCCCATCTATTCAGCACCTTTGTACTGCTCTCTTCAGTTTGACCTTGATCAGGCATCCTCTAGTCATCCCCTGTTGTGTTATGTCTTGCCTCTCACTAGAGCACACATGCTCTGTCTCTTATTCCAATTCTGCGGCTCTGTTAAAGATGCACATTTAGTATGATATCACCACCCGTGAATCCCCGCCCCACTATGGTATCACTGCTGGCCATATGATTCTCTTTACCTTCACTCATATTTCCCCATATTTCCTGCATCGTATCTGTGAAAGTGACAGTGTCATTTACAATCCCTAAGCTCTGGATTTGCATATAGGGAGAATGGTGGTGGAGATGATATCGGGCTTAGCCATGGTCTCTGGAGAATGATCGGGTGTGCGTGTATATATGGCTTCATCTGCGAAACCTCATCTGCAGTCAGTGCAGCAAAAGACCTGACAAGCCAGTGAAAGTGAGTGGAGGGGGCAAGATGCAACGCATGGGGCAACGCTGTGGGATTGGAAGAAATTGATGAACTGAGAAGATGGAAGAAAAAAGAGACAGAAAATGAGCCCTGATGATGATAGGAGAGAATAAGACTGACAGAGAGAGATGGTGATGAGTTGTGCTAATGATGAGAGTCTCTACTCCGTTCTCAGAGGAGGTGCAGCCTTGGGCAACGCCAGCCGGCCATATTTTTGCAGCTGTTTCTCTGGTCTGACCTGCAACCCCTCAGTGGAGGGATATCTGTGAACGTGCTGCTTGCCTGCCTGCTGAGGGGGTAATTTCTGCATCTGGATGGGGGGCAAAGGTTAGTTCTGGCCGGTGGGAGGGCAAATAAGCGAGTCAGAGCTGGAGAAAAAGCTTGCATCCAGACAAATGGAGCACATCTCCTTTCACAGTGTAGTGTTATATAGTCTGGCATTATCCTTCTCCTGCCTTCAGCGTAATACAAATCAATGACGGCACAAAGAGCGGGTTTGGTATGTTTTGTCAAGTGACATATACAGTATATTGTCTATCTTCTCTAAGGGTGGAATTGAAAATGGCGGTATTGTAATGGCACTCTGCCGGATGAAGCGCAAAAAGCACTTGAACAAAATGATATTATAGCTTGGAGCTACCTCTCCACAGCTCTCTGTGTGTGTGTGTGTGTGTGTGTGTGTGGGTGTGTGTGTGTGTGTGTGTGTGTGTGTGTGTGTGTGTGTGTGTGTGTGTGTGTGTGTGGTTTATTTTCTAATCAGAGTGTGGGTAGAAGGTGGTGGATCTGGGTACCGGGGTATGGCCGCAGGCTTTTAGCTGTTGTAATCTCTCTCTGTGTTTCTTAGCCCCTGACCCAAGAGAATATCTATGAAGGCACGGAGGGTCTTTTTCTCCAGTAAATGGAGAGGGAAAAGTAATAGCAACCACACAAACATACAGACATTCACATTTGTAATATTACAAAAACATACCAAGCGCTGCAGCTTTTAAGAAATGTTTCACAGTGCGTCAGGTTTGTGTGAAGGTTTTTGTGTGTGCGGTGAAAGTCTATCAAAGTGGTGTGAATGTCAAAACAGAGGGGAAAAAATTGGTTAGACATCTCTGGTGTTGTGGCAGCGAGTGCAACCTTTTGTGAACCAAAGCTAGGTATGCTAGGTGACTGCATTTGTCAGCACTTATCTCAGTATGCAGGCTGGACGTTTCAGTCAAGGTTCCCCACTAATCTTACCGACAAGCTGTGTCACCCTCCAGTGAGTAATATTTTGGGTGGGAGAAGAGGGTGCACTGTACAAAATATCTCTCCCCATCCTGTCCTTGCCCTGCCACCCCTGTGCTATGATGCCGGGTGTTTGTCCTGTCATGTATCTGCATCTGGATGATTTTTTTGTGTGCTGAGTCTATCTTCGGTAAAAACACATGCACAGGTGGTCCTCTCTAATGTTTGCTGGCACAGGCCTCCCCTACCAATGTAGGACAATCTGGTTTACAAAGTAACTGTGTGGGCGTCTCCTTTGTGTTTTTATTTTGGCAAAGGCCTCCACTCTCAACCCCTTGGCTGTTTCACAGCGCAAGTTGCAACCTGACTCCCTCCCCTTTAAGTTTGAGTCGTTGAAACGGTGCCAGCTGAAAGAGCTGCAAATTTGCCATGCTTTGCCCCCTGCCTGATGCTCCTTCATTCAAATCGGCCCACTCCTCTGATATTTAATAAATAAATAAAGTGTGAGAGGAAAAGGCAGATTAATATTATTCAGATATGGGTTCTTTTTAGCCTGCAGCCAGATTGACAGATGTAGCACTTTCCAACAGAGGAGTGTAAATGTAAAAATATATAAATATTTATAAGCAAGTAAGCAAGATGGCAGAGTTTGGGGCCTGCTGGAACTCCATGGGAGGTGAGATGTTTTCAGTGGAAGAAGAGCAAAGTGTTTCAGGGGGATAGAAAGGCAATTACCTTACGTCTGTCTGCTGATTCAGGCCTGAATGCCTACAGGGCCTCAGAGTTGGAGCCGCAGTTCAGTTTCCGACAGCATACACACAGACCCACATTAATGATGCACGCATGTCAGATGCACCTCACATAGATTAACAGAGAAAACAGCCATGTTATGATTCTAATGTAAAATCACTCACTTGCCTTATGATCCCTGACATAGTGTAGTTCAGCCCAGGGAGGTGCCTGCAGGCAACAATGGGAGAGATACATGCTCATATTGTAATGAAGCAAGGCAAACGTTACACTGAGGTGATGAATATTTGAGTTGTGTGTGTGCTTTAACCGTTATCCGAGGCTGACCTTGATGACTGTGGCCTTGTAGTTAGGATTAGATAGTGTACTAAAGTGTATTTGGATTGGCCCCTCCCCTCATTTACTTAGTACGTGTATCTGTACGGTGTTGTCTGGCTATTAATAAGCCCTGACCCATCACACACACGCAACACACAGGGCATAATCCCTCCACCGTTTGTTTGCCGGTAGCTGTTTGAAACCCTGTGTTTATCCTGTCCTCAACAAGTGTGTGTATATTGCATTTTATTTAATGCAGTGTGTGGCTACTCTGTTGTTGTTTTTATTTTTATTTTGCATTTATTTAGATTGCAGGGTAGGGATGCTTTTACTGTGACGTACTGCGCGGCATTAGATTAGATGAGACAGCGTGGCACAAGCCCCGTGATGATGCACCTAATGTGTGTTTCTTTTGTCACTGTTCTGTTTCAAAGGAAATTGATTCTGACAAAATCCCACGGGTGCTAGCAATGAATGGAAAGGTGCAATTAAATCCAACGTGATCTTGAAAACAACAGGCAGTGTATGGTCCCAACCAGGCTATGATTTCAAACAGCAGGACTTGTGTTTGTAATGCAAATACAGAGAGCCCAGTGGTGATGGCTGTTATGCCCACCCTGGCTAGGGGGTCGGCCACCCTGGAGCTGGCTAATTACCATGGCTCTTTAGATTAGAGGGCAACACTGCATGAGAGGGAGAAAACCTCTACTTCTACCTCCTCTGTATTCTCTGCTATTACCCCTGTGTAAAGGTTTTCATTTGAATTCATGTCACACAAAAGTCCCACTCTGTACCCCTGTGCATCCCCAGGATAATTGGGTTGAAAGCTTCCTCTCTTCTTCCGCCCCGCTTTCCCTTGGCCTAAATAAATAAATAAGAAGACAATGGCTACGCGGCTTTCTGCGGAGAGGGTAAGAAGAGTGAATGAAGAGATGAGAGAAGCCTGGAGCGTAGGGACCAGTTATCCCCTTTTATATTCCCGGCCCTCCCCGCCATTGTCCCCAGTGCCATGTGGAATTTACATAAGTACCTGTGGTGCTGCCCTTAATTTAGCCCTCCTCAAGCATCTTCAAACATCCTCCAACAAGCTCAGTCCTTTTATCCTTCAGAGGAATCATGTGTCCCTCGTTGAGTGGACACTGCTGTAGCTGAAATTCCTAAAGTGCTACTCCATGGATTAGATTTTTTGTAAATCAAATGGCGAAGGATCTGTTTGAGTAACCACAGCTGGAGAGAGCCCAAGAGACCTCCAATTTGTACCATTAAAGTTGTTTTTTTTGTACTTAATTAAATATTATATATGTTCACTTACTGTATGGAAGTTGTGTCCTGCTCTGACTACAATATCATTTCTTACAGTTTAGTATGTTTGTGTACATTGGTGCTTTCATTCCATTTGCGTGTGTTTGTGTGTGACGGCAACGCTCCCTGTTTAATAATGAGCTGGCGTTGTGTGTTTCACTGAACACTACGCAGGGTGAGAGGCTATCTCTGTGATGAAAGGCCTACCTGAGGGTGATTAGATACAAGGCCACAGTTGTTCATCAGACCACCCACTGTTTTTAGTGTGTTAGCGCGTATCGGGTTGTGTGTAAGTGTGCGCATGTGTGCATGCCAAGGAAAGTGAAGCGGTGTTGCACCCCTGTGAGCTCTCACATGTGAATGACACCAGGCTTCAGGGCATTCTGCCTCTGTTTGTTCTGCTACCTCCACGGGGACCTCCATTAGCTCCAATTAGCTTTCACTTGTGCTTGCCTTGTCAGATGAAGCTGCACATCCCATTTAAATAGCCACGATGAAAGCTGCATACATTCACGCTGTGTTGTTCACGCAACGTAATGCATAAGAAGACATTGAAAAAATGGTGTATGTAAACATTTAGGCATTTAAATTCAGCAGAATGCTACACGACTCTTCCTGAACCGTCTCCTCCTTTTTTTCCCCTCAGTGCTGCGAGATGACTTCAGACAAAACCCTACAGACGTGGTGGTGGCAGCAGGAGAGCCGGCAATCCTTGAGTGTGTTCCTCCCAGAGGCCATCCTGAACCCACAATCTACTGGAAGAAAGACAAAGTGCGAACTGACGACAAGGATGACAGGATCACTGTGAGTACTATTATCATCTGTTTCATCTTCTGGAATGGTCTGCCATTGAAGACATGTGACAAGGTTTTTCATGTGTTGGAAGCCAGTGAGGGATCATTCCTTCGTTGCTGCACTAGTAGCTTAAAATGATTTGACAAGGAAGGTCAAAAAGAGAAAAGAGACAGTGGAAACAAATAAATGTGTTATCTGTGTATTTAAGAGAACATTTTTGTGTTTTTCTTCAGATTCGAGGAGGGAAGCTAATGATCTCCAACACAAGAAAGAGCGATGCTGGCATGTACATCTGTGTCGGTACCAACATGGTTGGAGAGAGGGACAGCGAGACAGCACAAGTCACAGTGTTTGGTAAGCTTTATTTCTGTAGTTCTCCGGAAACTTTAGTCGTTTCTCCTTTCTGTGCATGTTACAGTATGTTCTCAGTTATTGTATAGTCCTCAACCTGGGATGTTCCTCTAATGCATGTCAATCTCAAAAGTGGAAATACTTTTAGGGCAAGTGTTTTATCAGTTGAATTTTAAATCCTGATGATCATTCTTTTTTATGCCATTACTATATTTCTTTGCCCATATAATGATCATGGAAGAGATCACAGATGATCACAGAGTGCGAAACTGAAGAGAGAAATAGAGTGAGTAGAGGGTCATTCTGTAGGAGGAGCTCACTGTGTGGGGGAAAACGTATGGCTAAAATACAGTACATACACTGTATATTCACACACTGACATAAACCCACTGCATTGCATTATAAACTGATTTCTATGCTCTGTGCCCACCCCGCAGAGCGACCAACCTTCCTCCGGAGGCCCATCAACCAGGTGGTCCTGGAAGAGGAGACTGTGGAGTTCCGCTGCCAGGTACAAGGAGACCCTCAGCCAAATGTACGCTGGAGGAAAGATGACATTGATGTTCCACGTGGGAGGTATGTACATCTACATAAAAAAAAAAAGGCTTTCTTTCAAGGGAGAAATGTTTCTTAAGAGAGTGATAAGATGGTGGCTCAAAGGAGCAAAGTGTGTGTGTGTGTGTGTGTGTGTGTGTGTGTGTGTGTGTGTGTTACTGATGTGACAGGCTGCACTTAATGCAAAGGAGCTGTGGAGGCACGTCAGTCTGAGTGACTGTTTCAAACTAATGATAACTCACACTGCCTGCCAGCTCTCACCTGGCCTGGCTGCCAGGGGGCATTAAATAGCTCTATTAGGCTGTGCACACACACACATTCAGGATAAAATGACTCCACTCTTGGGTGCCCCAGCACACAGATAACAGGGGTAGATGGTGTCTCGTGTCAAGGAAGGGGTCTGCATGAAGACAAACAGATATTGAGCTAGACAATTAAAACTGAGTGACAGGTAAGTGGGCAGGGAGGCTGAAAGGTAGGCCTTAAGATGAGCAGAAAAAATCTGGCACGTTGAAAAGCAGACAGATAGAATGACAGGAGATACGATTAGACAGAGAAGAGCAGCTGACGTGGCCCTCAAGTGTCTTGTGTACAGGTGCAGCTGTTCAGGTGAAATCTTGGCACAGACACCTCAGAAACCTGGAATATAATCGCTCCCTTACTTACGCGTTTAACCCCGTTCAGTCTGTGCATCCTCGCTGACAGGACACATGCATTCACTCACAGCCACAAAAACAGAGACTGATGAAAGAAAATGTGATATAAGTCTGTAATTCACTGGGGAATGATTGCACCATTGCCAGCTATAGTCTGACTCAGTTCCTGTAAAAAGCCACTGATGATACGGTGATACTGCTCTAGTTGCTTCCTGTGTGTCGGCCTGTTGCTTCACTCTGAGTCACTGAACTCACAGTCAACAGCAGTGTAATGGTCAGGAGTGGACTTCAAAGAGACCAGCATTTTGTCCCCAGCCAGCAAGCCAGTCACACACTGCTTGGATCACCTCATAAAACATACACTCAGTGGACCTGACATCTCTCAAGGCTAGCTGCAGAGCTGAGCGTGGGCGGGTTGTTTGCGTCTGATAAGGATTTGGCTCACTGGGCAGTGGGACACGAGCGCTGTGCCAGAGCAAACACATAAAAGTATTTCACTCATGTCTTTGACGGGGAGTTGGCTCTGGAAATTAGTTCATTTTGTATACTAATTAACAGATTTATAACGGAGTAGGATGAGTGTCATATGCCTCCATCCTTGCTAACTGCATCATCCCTTTGAAGTTCAGCCTTATTTGGATATGGAAAAAGAACTGAACCCGTGAAACAGACACTGCCAAAATGAAAAAGAAATAAATATTGGAGTATTTCTAATTACAATGTGAGAGCTTTTGTTTTCCTCACTATATTTAATTCTCCAGTTTTGTTTTGAAGCAGAAAGCAAGCATGAAGACTGCGATATTCTAATTCTGACATTTTCTGCTGCCGTTGGTGCATGCCAAAAAGAAGACTCCTCATATTGTTATGTGGCGAACTGTTCCTGCTTTCTCTCCTGCTTATCCTCACTTAATAAACATGAAACAGGGCTTCTCTCTGACTGACAGAGGAATTGTTTAAAGTCCCACAAAAGAATATTTTCCAGTTTGATAACTGGCAATTGTTCTGAAGAAGAAGGGAAAAAAAGCTACTGTATTATTTGCCATTGTGTCATTACACTGGGCATCTGTAGCTGTATCAGCAGTAGTCTTCACCATAGGAATAAAAGATGACCAAAGATCAAGCACTTATATATTCATTGGGGAGGGTTCTTTGTTTGCTCTTTATCCAAAAAGGTTACACTGTCATTATTATGATAAGCTGTAGAAAGAGAGAGACTTAGTAAGGCCGCACCTTCTTTACCATCAAATAGTTTTAACCTGCCTCTGCCGGTCCCTTTACACGCATTGTGCGCACATGTATCTTTCAGTGGCTGTTTGTGTGCGTGCAACTTTTATACTAGGAAGAAGGGAAATGGAGCCTCAGCTGAGTAAACAGGTCTTTAATATGATCAGTGGCTCCAGCAGCCTTCCAGGCAAACACACGCACACACTGGCACATACAGCACGCCAGGATGGCACTGGCTTCAGTCTCTGTGGGATAGAAGAGGAGATAGAGACAGCACAAGAATGGTTTCAATTAGAGGACAAAGACAATGGTGTTGCTCTTTTACCTCTGTGTGGTTGTTTAACTGTGTTTGTAAAAACTAAATTAAAATCAAGCTAATCTACTCCAGGACAGGTCTTGTCAAAAGGCTTTGGTACTACAGTGTAGTAAAATAGGTCAATTTCATAGTTTTTCAGTTTACATTATGGTGAGAAATCCCTAGACATATCCCTGTGAAACCATTCAAATTATAGTCTGGCACAAGTCAGAGCAAATAGCTAGAAATGTCAAGGAACAACAGGTGCATTAATTATGATTGGGAATTGAGATATTTCATTGTGTGTTTCTGTGTCAAGAAACCATTTGCATGGACTCTGGTCATTATTCTAAATAAGAAAATAATGATTTACATGAGTTGCTTAAAGACTCTGTGTTATTCTTGTTTGTGTTTGCACACTATGGAGCAGCTCAGAACCTAACCTTACATTTTACTTGTGGTACACACTCATAGAAATCTTCAGGCTAGTATTCCAAAGGGAGGGGGCCATGGTTAAACTCTGGACTGGACTGTATTTCATCCAATAATTACCTGTAACTGAAATTAGATCAGCCCATTTGTTGAGCTTGAGGGTTCTTACTCTCATAATGGCTTTTCTTTGTTCCTTTGTAATCTGGGTTCCCAAATAGGACTGTTTGTTGACATCAGATCAGAAAAAAAAATGTTTCTGCTTCTTTCATTGTCACACAGCTCTAAACTGTGTGCTGAGCTAATGAAACTATAAAACACAAGGCCTCTCTCAGGATGGGACTTAAATTGCGAGAAGACCAATAAGTGTGCTGAAAAACTGTTACCTGGGGCTTTAATTATAACCAGGGTAGGAGGAGCAAAACCATATTCAGTATATGTGATCCAGGCAGGATTAAAATCACTGACCAGCACATGTAATATTAAAATCACCCAACCTCCCCTAGAGAAATAAATCTAGTTCAAATGGGGCTCATTCGTTTTGCCAATATGCTTAAGATTAGATTCGCGTGGTAGTCTTCCCAGGAGAAAAACTTTGCCATGTGTCATCAAGCAGCTGGATTGTAGTATGTGTCTGAAAATACTATGAAAACTCTGACAGTGTTGTGGTTTATTTAAGGTGTATACAGTACATTGTGTATCTACAATTCCCTTTCAAAATGTGGCTAAGTTTACACCCTCCACATTCGGTTATGCATAAACAGGCCAATTTATTATTTGTAAGTGTGTCTTCATTTGGATTATTATAAGTAACAGATTAATATCCGTCTGTTAAGCATCTCTGCAGAATCATGGGGAAAGCACACAATAGCTGCTCCCACATCAGAGAGCTTTGTGTCTCCAAATGGAAGAGTTTCTGCTGTAGCTTATGAATCCCAGTGAAAAGACTTGGGCAGTGTGTGCTGTCTCCCGCTGCCTACCAGCTCAGTGTGGCCCACGTCTTTCCCTTCTTTGGTTTCCCTCTCCCTCCTCATTTGCTCTGGACCCTTGTGCCCTCTCCTGTTCCTTATCAGAGCCCCTTTGGTCTTGGCAGTCTATCCGTATTCAGGCTCCTGTCCCCGTTGACCTCCACAGCGCAGCCCCTACAACATTCAGCAGAAAAGTCTTTCTTTCTTGCTCAATCCCTTCCTGCTGTGTGTGTGTGTGTGTGTGTGTGTGTGTGTGTGTGTGTGTGTGTGTGTGTGTGTGTGTGTGTGTGTGTGTGTGTG
>JAVQJF010095891.1:0-18229 GCA_036023855.1 Gadopsis marmoratus | reverse complement strand
CTGTCCTTATTTGGTCATGTTTCCTGTCTCATTAGTCTTCCCTGATGTTGATCTCTGTCACCTGTTTCCCAGTGTCACCTGTGTCTGTTTTCCTCGTTTGTCTGGTGTATTTAAGTGTCGTGACGTCTCAGTGTCCTTGTGGCGTCATAGTCATTATTCAAGATAATTCTGTCCTGTTCTTTCTGTGTTGGCCGTTCCCGTGCCTTTTTTGGGATTACTTATTGTTTTTGTACGAGCTCCTGTGTGATGCCGTCATTAAACCCGGATTTACGTACTGGCTGTCTGCTCATGGGTTCTTTCACTCCTCCATCCACCCCCGGTCGTGACAGTAAAAAGTGTTTCAGTGCTTATGAAGTTCTCACTTATTTGTACTTTTTAACCGCAAGTCTACATTTATTATTATAATATTTTAAGTTATATGTGTGTATGTGTTTCTAACAGCAAACTCACAATTCTTCACATTATGCACATGTTTTTATTTCACACTTGCGTTGGCAATGTAAACGGCTGTTTCCCATGCCACTAAATCCCCTCTGAACTGAACTGAACAGAGCTACATTGGCTGGCAGCTGGGTCACGTTATAGGAGCCTCAAGGGGAACATGTTGATGTGTTGAGAAATACAGAAATGTATGCGTTTTGTGTGTTTAGCAGCGAACACCTCTTCATGGCGGGGGGGGGCCAGCTGTGCTACCAAGCTGTCAGGACCCCGTCCCCTCAGCAGCACCCTGCTTTGGCAGGAATGTTCCCTGGGACCCTCTCTATGCGAATGGGCAGACAGTGGGGGCTTGTTACTGTCATGAGGAGGAAGACAACTCTGGGCTCCTATAAATAGCTGTTTAAAAATAGCCTTAGGCTCTGGTTAAGACAAGGAGTCTCAGGGGTATTTGCTCTAATGCAGCATGATCAGCTTAAAGGTTGACACCTACCGTCATACGCATCCACATGAGCCAGCCAACACACGATGACCCAAAAGCAATGCATCCAATGCTTTTAAGTTGCCATGAAACATTGCAGATGTCCCAAGCAGGGATTCGCCTGCCTTTGACATGTTGTGCAATAAAATGTGTGAACGCTGACGTCTCGCCGGTTTGTGGGGTTATTTGTAGCTTAAACGCAATTCCTGCTTTCGCTCAACAATGCGGTGACATCAGCTAATGCCTTGCCAAAAATAATCCTTTCAATAAGGGCGAGAAGAGTTGTCAGTTTCTAAGCAACACGCACACACACACACACACACACACGCACACCTGCGTCATTCCCTACACACGGAGGCTCTGAGAGCATCCAGATCAGCGCTCCCAGTCAGCGCACAGGCAGACTCTGGAGTTGGAGAAGGTTATATGTTACGATGGTTTGCAGTGACACGCAGAGCCTTAACCTGCCGGGCTGCGGATAAGACGCCGGACGGCGGCTCTTGGAGTCACTCAGCCGCGCGAAGGCAGCGGGAAAAGCTTCTTGTTGTGCGCTGAAAAGCAAACGACAGGACAGAAATAAGACAAGACTGAGAGCGTCGGCTGGGGGAAATGGCTTGCTCCGGGCCGACACGCGCGTAGATCCCCGGTCACCTGTTGGAGCTGCGCGGTGAGCTGCTCCACGCCGCGCTGTCAGACGGGGACGCCGCTTCAACAAATGCCCGATCCGTCCCCCGGTCCGCGTGACGCGCTGCTTCCCCGCTATGCTGTAGGATGAGCGCGGACCTGGAGCGCGTTTCGCTCAACACATCGGCGACCTCCACCGGCTCCGGCGGCCGCGCGCTCTCGGCGAACGTCCGGCGGCTCCACAGCGCGCTCAACCTGCGGCTCAGCGACCCGGAGAGAGAGCAGTTCATCCACTGTCTCAATGTGTACCACGCCAGGCGCAACGTCTTCGACCTGGTCCAGACTCTCAACGTGATTCTCAGCTCGCCCGGCAAACGGCAGCTGCTGCCCATGCTGCGCCTGGTCATCCCGAGGTCCGACCAGCTGCTGTTCGACCAGTACACGTCCGAGGGACTCTACCTGAAGGCGGACCTCCTCCCCAGCAACGGCAGCGCGGAGGGCTTTGGAGACGAGGGCGACTCGGCGCTGCAGAAATATGTCAGCTCCATCCACGGGCTGCCCCTCGGCCCGGACAGGTTCAGCGCCGCCGCGGGGTCGTCGGCCTCCGTGGCCCCGCCGCTCCTCGAGGGTCCCTTTGGCGAAATGCGCAAAGTCGCCCTGACGCGCTCCAGGAGCCACGAGGGTCTGGGCTTCAGCATCCGCGGCGGGTCGGAGCACGGCGTGGGGATCTACGTGTCCCTGGTGGAGCCGGGCTCGTCAGCCGAGAGAGAGGGACTCAGGGTCGGGGACCAGATAGTGGCCGTGAACGACATGATGTTTGACAATGTCACTCACGTAGAGGCAGTGAAGGTAGGACCTCACGCGTGTGTGAGCTGGTCATCTCACAGTTAGCTCAAAACTAACTCAGGTGAATCTCCATGAGAAGAACAGTATGTGTTCATGCTTCTGCAGTGTGTGTGTGTGTGTGTGTGTGTGCGTGTGATCCACATGCAAACACTGTGCTCCAGGTAGAGAGAAGACAGGAGGCACTGGGCCGTGCAGTGCTGCCCTAAAAAACTGTAGCCTGTGACACTGCTGCTTCCTCTGCAGGCCCTCAGCTGCCTCCAGTCCGGCCACTTCCTTTTTATTAATTCTTCTACACCACTCGACTGTGGCTTAATGCCCTGTGCCGCTGGCACAAATGAACCACGGCGAACTCAAATGTTCAGAAGCAGATAGAATGAAGGCCTTCTCTCCTTTCTAAAAAGAAGCAACGGTTTCAAGCAGTTCTTTCATGTCTTTTTCATGCCACAGACACCAGGGGTCCTCGATGAGATTTATTCCCATAGGGGACAGCAAGGGTTCATGTGTTGATGAATGTGTTAACTGACAACACTGCATGTCCAGATAGAGGTTAAAGTAAACCTATATTAAAGTCGGTATTCTACAGTCTTTGATGGCGTTTCAAGTGAATTTCATGTTAGAGATCATTCGTCTGTAGAAGCAAATCTAAACACGTAAGCAAATAAAATGTGAAATATGAAAGTAGCGAGCCTTCGTGAGTAGAGAGTAAATGCTTCCTTTTGCTGAGATTCCAGACAGTTTGTGCTGCACCCACTTGTAAGCAAACGCGATGAGGACATGTAATGCAGACACAGTGCATGTGGCTGTCGCAGAGACTGTTAAAGGTGTCGCTCACCTTCATCATGTGCTGGAGATGTGAGGTTCGACCAAAGTGCAATAACACCTGTCACATGCAGCTCTTCATCTAGCCAGTTCACTGTGGCTGCATCTCATGGTACCATTCCTCCGCGGAACAACTGATCCGCTGACCATATCTTGATGTAGTGCAACATTTTTCAATCTAGGAATTAGCCCTTTAGCACCCTCAGTGACTATGGCTGCACTGCCATTATTGTTTTCATTAATATTAGCCTATAACTAATGATCTTTGTTACTATGTGATCAGATGTGGCATGGTGGCATGTTCTCACACACTGGGGAAAAATGGGGCCTGAAATAATATGCACAGGACTGTAAACCTGTAAGCTTCGGGGCTAGCAGGCATATAGATATCTTCTAGCAAATACTTTCATTTTGTCACCTACTGTCATTGTACCTGCACTCACAATGAGGTTTGCATCACCAAATTGAGTTTCGACTGTTCAGAATTTGAGTATGTGGTAGATTTATCAAAAATAATGCCTAAAAATTTGTTCCAATCTCGAGATGTGAGGTCCCACCAGAAGGGCAAGCCTGTCTTCTCTGGAGCTGGCCTGCTATGTGCATGATCAAAGCCTGGAGGAGAAATATCTTATCCCAGCAGCGCTTTGGTAATTTTCGAGCATCGCTGTAGTGCTTTCGAAATCTATATCTTATTTATTATGATAGTAGTATTATATCAATTTTAGATTTTTATTTAAAATCTAAGGTTCATGTTCTTACTGGGCAGTTAACTTTCTACAGATTCACTGCCTGTGTGGACTCTTAGCTCTTAATATACAGATTAAGATTACACTGCATTAAGTAATAATATATATATGGAAGAGCATCAATGGGAGTCTCATGTTGTCGCTGTCGGGTGGAAACCTTGTATCTCCAAAACCATTACTTTTCAGGGATTGAAAAAGACCCTGAAACAATTGAACGCTGCCTTGTCAAAGATTGTATTGTGTCTTTATATATGATCAGATATACATCATATATACATCAGATTGTCATATATAACGGATGACAATCTTAAGCAGCGACTGATCAAGTGGACGATCCACTACAACATTAGTCTGATCATTTTTGACATCTAGTGTGCTGTACCTTGGCAAGCTAGCTACTATACTTTATCATCGTCAGACGAAGTTAGAAGTAATCGGGACAGTAACTTCAGTTGCTGTGTCCCCCACTTCATTCAGGATGGAGGTGGGGTGGAGATATGAGGTCTAGCCGACAGTTTGAGGATCCAATGGAGTTACCCTATTTAGTCACACACCCTTTTTAATAATTTTCATTGGTTAAATATGTGTAAAACCCACAGAAATATGTAAAGGGTGACCAATAGCATTGATTTATGAAAAAGAAAACATTTTAATAACAAAATATGGAGATACGAGTTTTCCTCCCGACGGCCATGATGTGTTTTGTCAACTTGGAGAAGGCCTTCGACCATGTCCCCCAGGGGGTCCTGTGGGGGGTCCTATGGGAGTATGGGGGACCTCAGGAATTGTGTCTCTGCTCTTTGCGGATGTTGTGGTTCTGTTGACCTTCAGCATGCACTGGGGCGGTTTGCAGCCGAGTGTGAAGCAGTTGGGATGAGAGTCAGCGCCTCCAAGTCCGATGCCATGGTTCTCTGCTGGAAAACGGCAGATTGCCTGCTGGAGTTACTGCCCCAGATGAAGGAGTTCAGGTATCTTGGGGTCTTGTTCACGAGTGAGTGTAAAATGAAGCTTGAGATGGACAGACGCATTGGTGCTGCATCAGCAGTAATGCGGGCCTTGCCACTGTTGTGAAGAGGGAGCTGAGACGGAAGGTGAAGCTTTTGATTTACCAGTCAATCTACGTCCCACCCCTCACCTATGGTCATGAACTTTGGGTAATGTCGGAAAGAATGAGATCGCTGATACAAATGGCCGAAATGAGTTTCCTCCGTAACTCCGTAAGGGTGGCTGGGCTCACCCTTTGAGACAGGGTAAGAAGCTCGGACATCCGGAGGGAGTTGCTGCTCCTTCGCATCGAAAGGAGCCAGATGAGGTGGTTCAGGCACCTGATTCGGATGCCCCCCAGTTGCCTACCTCTGGAGGGTTTCCGGGCACGTCCAAGTGGTAGGTGGCCCCGGGGTAGATCCAGAACATGCTGGAGGATTATATATCTCATCTGGCCTGGGATTGTCCCAGGAGGAGCCGGAAAGCGTTGCCATGGAGAGGGACATCTGGACAGCACCGCTGAGCCTGCTGCCAGCACGACCTGGCCGTGGAATAAAATGGATGGCTGTTCCTTCCATTGTTTCCCCAACTGAGATGTAATATTTTTGAAGTTCCCCAAGTTATGGTGCGAGAGACCTTAATAAGTTAGATGTTACTGTAACTTAATGTAACAAAGTTCTCAAAAACAGCAGACTGGCAGCACTTTATGTCAATCAAGTCACAGAAGCTAGGAGAGAGGAGGAAGGAGGAAATTTGAAAAACACGATACTACAGGATGCATTGTAGAAAATGTCTCCTCCTCTTGTCATGCTGCGCTCCTGAATATCCACAAGGATATGAGCTTGAGTCTTCTGCTTAATGCAACAGAAATATGACGTGAGGGAGGGAAAAGCATGTGGGAGGAAAGCTACTTAACAGAATAGATGAGGCAAAGGTTTCAGTATAATGAATGTGTTCCTCCGTTGTTGTCACTGTGTTTAAAAATATCCCTCATGGTGTGCTGTTCTATTGTCCTAGACATCTTGCTGGATGTGTTTGGACAGTCTGTCGGCCGAACTTTTTTTATGACCTTGCAAGCTTTTCTCACTGAGTCAGACTCTAATACACTCTACCTATAGCAATTTCCAAACAGAAACAACACTTTTCCTGGAGGCTGAATGGCTGGGGCCTTTGAGCGATGTCTTATTTAAGAGCAAATAAAGAGGCTTTTTTTTTTACCTGCCTCTACAAGACTTTATTGAATCAGTCCAGCACGAGGGGAAAACAAGCCGAACAGCTCCATTTCCCTGACAGCGCTGAAGATGTGTTGCAGCTTATTTTGTTCACCACATCAGACAAACAGGCAATCCTGTTATATTTGTTGCACATGGAGGGAGTTGCTGTTTGGATTCACTGTCAGCAGCGAACGTTCCAGAACAGCAGTCATCTTTAAACACAAACTTTAACTTTTAGGTTAGGTTGGATTTAATATAATGCGCCCATACCTGCTGAACCAAAGCTTAATTTTTTATCTCACCCTTTTATTACTCTAATATGATTAAAAATAAAGTAATTAGGACCCGTACTGTACAGCCAGGCCTGAGTCGCTCATGCAGGGCAAGAACATCATCGCCACAGGACACAGAACAGCAACAATACAAGACAAATACCAGTGCATGTCACTGTCAACAAAAAACACAAAATAAAATCAATCCTTTAAAAATATTGTTTTCAAGAGTGGGTAAGATTGGCTTTATAAATGCTACTGCATTTAAAATAATGATTGAACAACCCTGCTGTCGCATTAATAAACCAATAAAGGATATGATTGTTCAAATGTTCTCAACTCAGCCACTCTCTTTCAAAAATGTCTACATTACAAAATCATGGAAAACAAAACTTTCCTTTCCTGTTTTCCTGCATAATGTTGATATCAGCTTACCAAAAAATGCTTTTGAGCACTGGTGTGATGCTGATTAAGTCCTTCATCAGGGCATGTATGCTAAAGTTTTGCAAAATGTCACTGTATACATGCGTCGCTCTTTGATGGGCCAGTCCTTTCTGAGTCATCGTGCTGCACATCCATGCTTTCAGACACCGAAGAGTGATGAAACATCTCGAAAAGACGAAAAGGGCAATCAAATTAGGCTAGATAGCATTGCTATGACTGCAGTAGCATCGACTCTGTAGCTGCTGCTTGTGTGCTGTTGCCCGTGACACATTCCTTCACTTCCGTTGCTTCCACCGTTACCACAGCCAACATTAGCTGCTGCTTATCACTGCTCCTGTGACAGTGGTATGGTGAAAATATCAGTAATGATATCAACTAGCTGGTTGGCACTTGTTTTCTGTACAGGTACAGATGTTATCGGGCCCAGCAGCTTTACTCATATTCACTCTCAGCAGGATTCTTTGACAAACATGTGGATACAGACTGTGGCCGGTCCTCTGGAGGCGGAGTAGACTTGGCATCTGACTCTTTGTTGAGGAGATCAAAGCAGGCATGAAAGGTGTTAAGCTCTGCAACACGGCCCCACACATGAAGAGGGCGCTCCTCCCTTTTGTAGCCTGTGATGGTTTGGATTGCTTGCCGCATAGTGTCGGTGTTGGTGGCGTAGAGGTCGCTCCTGAGGTCTCCACTTTGCCTCCTTGATGACAGCCTGCTGTCTCGCTCTGTAAGCTTCCTTGTCACCTTAATGAAATCCAGCTGTTTTTGCTCCGGATAGGGCCCTCACCTCTCTATTCATCCAGACTTTCTGGTTGGGGAATGATTTTATTGTCTTTGTGATCACCAGGTCATCTTGCTGATGAGGTAAAACACTTCAGAGGTCTGTTTAGTTAAAATCGCCAGCTACAGTAATACAAAATATTTTCATTAATTAATTGGCTATCATTTTCCCTTCTTTAAGGGTGGTGCCCCGAGGTGAATTTAACACAATTTAATCTCTATTATTTAATGTTTAATCCTGGTAACCTGAAGTGAAGTGTAATTACTCCACTTCATCTTTTTGATACCAACTGATGTGTTAACTATATAATTTTGGTGCCTCTTTGGGGTTAATAAATATTATTACATATTTTGGTATTCATAAAGTCATATAACCCCAACAGCTATATTTAAAATAACCTTTTTATTTTACAAACTGGGTTTCTATTAATGAGATCTGTCTATAGTGATATCACACTTTAAAACCATAATCATTACAGTAACCCAAATGGTCAGAGAGATATTATGAGCACTCCTGCTTCCTGCAGCAAAAGGTTACTGCCATTTTTCATGTGAGAGAAAGCTAAGATAACACAATTTCAGTAATCTAAATCACTTGTTTGGAAGTATATATAATATGACAAGAGGTCATCACATCGTATACACCAGTTTTCATTGGGATTGTCTCAACAACAATTTGGTGGATTGCCATGAAAGTTGGTACAGACATTCGTGTCTACCTGAGGATACATTGTGATTGATGAACAGCGCTATCATCAAGTCAACATTTAAATTCGTCCAACATTTCATTCTTGACCTAAATACCTGCAAATTTGTTGTCATTATTGGTGCTAATTAGCAGATATGAATTAGTATGCTAACATGGCAAACTAAATGATTGAACACAGTAACCATTAATCCGGCGTGTTGGCGTAGTGATTGTCATGTTAGCAGGAGGGTAAACTACGGGTAAACTGAATTTGATGTGTAAATGTATAAAATGGCTGAGTAACCCCATAGGAACATTGGAGACCCAGGAAATTATTTTATTGCCATTACTACTGCTAATGGTAATAATAGTTATGAACAATGGATACTTGAGATTAATGTGATAAAAATGTCAAATATGTCAAACCACATCATATACATTATATCAGAGGGGACTGAAAAGGCACTCTGTTATACTCCGTCAGTAATGCTGTTGTAAGCTCCTCTTTACAAACCGATGAGAAATTAAGCTTTTCTGCAATCATAGCTTGTGTTTTCTTCCAAATACTTTGCACAAGCACATATGTAAAACTCACTGTTATGCAAATTTGTGTTTCTTTTGTGAGTTTGCACACACACACACACATGCACAGAAATTAATTTACAGTAGGTAAAATAGAGCTGGTCGGGTGAAAGACTCATTCTTTCTCCTCCTCCTCCTCCATCCATTCAGGAAGAGGCACAGGAGCCAGGGGCTTTCTCATTCAGGAGCACGCAGACCTCCAAACTTGGTACTATTTATACACCAGCACGCAAAGACCTTTGTCTAGAAGCCCCACAAAAAGTTAATATAAACCCCTTAAAAGAAAATACAGTAGCAAAGTGACACAAGAGGAATAATGCCAAAATTCATGAAAGTGAATACTTTTATCTTGCTGGTGTTTCAGTCCACTGTTTGATCAAATGCTTAAAACGAAATTCGAGCCAGCAACACAGATCTAAGGAGGAAAGCTACTTTGACCTGCTTGTATTAATAGAGGAATTACATTAATGTATACCTACATGAGAACCATTTGTGTTGTTACTGCAGGGTTACTCGCACAAATTAAACAGCCAGCTGCACTCACCCATCACTGTTCTCACTGTGATCAGGACGATGATCCATATGACATACAATTTTGCTCTTGGTACCATTACTCCAAGCTGCTACTTTCAGCATTTTATTGACACAAATATTAATTTAATATCCTATGAATTATAGATATACTGTATATTTTACTGTATTTGGCTGGTGTTTATTCTTTGGCTATTTTGTAATAATGCAGTAATAAATATTGGTAATAATCAAAGAAATCCATCCAATCCATTTTTTTCTGCTTATCTGGGGCTGGGTCGTGGTGGCAGCAGGCTAAAATGATGAGGACAAAAGAACCACATCATCAGAGACACAATTCTGAGGATGCTAAACCAGACACCCCCCCCCCCCACTACGCCTTGAGATCCTGTCCATGAAAATCACAAACAGAATTATGAGAAGGGGCAGTCCTGGCGTGGACCAACACGCACTGAAAATGTGCTTGACTTTGTGTTGAGAATGCGGACACATCTCTCACTTATATAGGTTATATAGGGACTGGATGGCTTGTAGCAGCAACCCCAGGACTCCCCCAGGGGACACGGTTCAACGACTTCTCCATGTTGACAAAACACATGTAGACTGGATAGGCGAACTCCCATGAACCCCCCAGCAGCCCTGCAAGTGTAAAGAGTTGGTCCACTGTGCCCCGGCCAAGATGGAATCTGCATTGATCCTCCTGAATCCGAGGTTCGACAGTCAGTCTGAGTCTCCTTTCCAGCACCCTGCAAATAATTTTTCCTGGGAATGCTGACCGGGGTGATACCCCGATAATTGGTGCACACCCTCTGGTACCCCTTTTTGAGGATGGGGACCACCGCCTACGCCGCAGCCCTTCTGGCCTCTCGGTACCTGTCTGCAGATTCAGGAGACGTCCGGGCAAGCCAAGCCCGAAAATCTTCCCTCTTCAGCTAGATGGCTTCCTTCACTGCTGTTGTCCACCAGTGGGTTCTGAGGTTGTTGTCTCAATAGCCATCGATGAAACACAACTCCTAGCAGCCGGCATTTGGTCTTATCAGCTACGGCGTGTCTTTCCCTGATTCGTCACGATCTTATCACGTGACCCTTTCCCAGACGAAAACAACATCAGCCTTGACTTGCAGCAGTTAATGCCACATCAATAACAAACAAAACTTCCTTTAAGTACCACTTCCATCTGGTCATCGGGCCAAGCTGAGAAGTCCTTATTCTTACTTTTCTCCATTGCTGTTCCTTGTTCATAGTATTTCCTGCAACTAACTAAGCAACCAACACACAATCTGCTTCCTGTTCACAGCGGCACTTATGCCATATGCGTTTCCTGGTGGAGATTATTTCTGAAACAGTGATAAAACACACAGAGATCATTTTCATTTTAAAACACTATTTTAAAATAAAAACATATAAGAGTGGATGTAGCCTTAGAGTGAGATCAGGGAGGCAATAAGTTGCAGCCAGAAGAAAGCTAGGACAGCAGGCTTTTATCCCTGCCTTTCACCTTTTTAGTAAGACATGTGTTACAAGGCCCTTAGTCTAGTCCAGTGTAGTGTCTGTTGGAGTATTCTACTTTACCTCAGTGTGGTCATAGATCTGTCTGAGGCTTTGTTACCCATCTGTCACTGTCACTGTATGCTCTGTTTCCCTTTGTCTGAGCTGTCACCTTGACTTGACTTGCAACACTTGCGTAAACTTCTCTTTGTACGCCCTTTGACTCCGTCTTCTTGTCTCTCTTGCTCCGTTTCTTCTTCGTCCCTCTCTTCCAGCCTTCTCTGTTCTCTCTCAAAGTTGTGTGTCCATTTTTGGAACTCTGACAGAATATCAAACATGGAGAGACTTGGCAGAGGAATTTGTATCAACAAAATCTGCCTCCCACATGAAACTTGAAATGGGAATAGATATTTGTAGGGCATTTCGGTGTTGTTGACTTAACAGAGAGAACATTGATCTGACGTTTATTTTTGTGTGAAATTAGGATTCTGGGACCCGAGGCTAACTGTGTGCTGTGTCTCCAGTTAAAGTAGTCTAGTTAGTCATAAGTAATGAGCAAATGAAAACTTTATTGAGAAGAAGTACTGGGGGTTGTACAGATGGACAAACTAATGCTATAAAACAGATTAGACTGGTTGTTTATAACCAGCAGTTGGGTGACAGTGAATACAGGCTAAACCTTCAGAATAAAAGCAAGGGCAGTAAGGATCGAAATGAAGATTTTAAACAGAACAACTGAGCTGTAGACCCTATACCTTCTTCGGTTTTTGTCTCACAATACAAAGCAATTTTTTTACGTGTGACCCCATGTCATAGGGCGCATGTCTTTCTAGGTTGTTAGCAATTCAGCTATTCTCAAAGTACTCACAAAGGGTGAAATGCACTCCTAACTGCGCTGCCAAGGTCAATAGGCTCTCGGTGCGCCAGTGCTATTTGAACATATTTGAATTAGATAGAATATGCACACATTTGGTGCAAAATTGTTCCCTTTCTACAGTGGCCCTGAAGGTCAAAACACATCATTCATTCATTATCCATACCGTTTATCCCAAAAGGTCGCAGGGGGGGCTGGAGCCAATCCCAGATCATTGACTGGTTGCCAGTCAATCACAGGGTAGACAATCAGACATTTAGGGTATGCACATTCACACCACATTCACACACCGATGGGGACACAGTTGCCATGCTGGTCTCCACCAGGGGCAACTCTGGGTTCAGTGTCTTGCCCAGGGACACGTCAACATGTGGACAGTGGGAGCTGGGATTGAACCTCCAACCCAGCAACCCTCGGATTAATGGACAACCACACTATCCCCTCAGCCACACCACAACACATCAACATTTCACAAAACACATTATATTCAGAGTTTATTCAGCTCGTACAGAAGCCAGCTGGTCACCTCGAACCTCAGTTTTTTATGTGTTTTCACCGTTTATCAATACTAGAAATGCAACTGTAGCAAGCAACACATTCTCACTATCCTCATTCATGTTTTAAAATGCTACAGATTATATCCAGCTCCAAAAACGCCGGAAAAGCCAGTACAGAGTCATCGCTATGGTCACGTAAACTGACAAGTTTTAGAACATTGCAGACTGACTGCATTGAAAGCAGTAATAGTAGTTGGTTCGTGGCTGTAAATAGATCTTTCAGCCTTAATTCCATTTCCCACCATTGTAGCGATCCACAGACAGAAGGGAAATGACCGGGAAGTGAAGGAACAGTCAGCGAGAGAGAGAGCTGCAAACCATAAACAACTGTTTCTCTGTGCCTCCCCCTGCTGATTTGGAGTGATTACTGTGAATGTTCTGATTAATAAATGTAAATAAGTAATGTTTTGTTTGTGATGACAGTTTTGTTTAGTTTTAACAAGATTTAGCCGAGCTGATACGAGCCAGATCGCACCAACTTTTCCCTCCAATGTTCTAAAATGGTTTCTCCAGTTGATCCAATCTAGCACCGCACTGAATAAACTCTGTGACTGGACCGAATCCAAGTCAATCACAAACAAGAAGTGTTGTCCCTCCCTTTCCATAATCTGAAATGTCATCGTGTTATGTGAAATGTTGTTGTGTTTTGACCTTCAGGGCCACTGTACCTTTCTATGCAAATGAGCCTCATTGCAAAAATAGTCTAATTCACAAATACCAGCGGTAAAGGTCCCAGCCAGGCGTTTGAGTGATCATGGCAGCAGTGATTGTAGCCAGACGAAGACATCCTCATGCCAGGTGTACTCATGAGCGGGTATTTCGAAGGAGAATATCTGAAAATTCCAGCTTTCACCTTCTCTCTGCCATTGTTCTGCATAACGCGTTCTTGGCACATAGTCACCATTTATAACTTTGCCACATGGATAATTGCAATCAGACTCAAAACAAGGGCAAATTGCACTCAGTTGCAGAGCTTTATGGGCATGTTTGCGCTGTGGTATCATTAGCTCAATAGCTTTTGTGAATCGGACCTTGCGACAGGGCAGATAGTGGGTGCAAATGATGTGCAATTGATGGTGATATCAGCAGCCAATCTTAAATTCTGTGTATTCATGTTTAAACGAAACCAACATTCATTGCTAATATTTTTGGAAAATGCAGTTTTTTGCTTTCTGAGTGAGATGTTCGGATGGATCAATCTCATGTCTGCTTAAGTACAGAGCTGGAGTCAGGTTATAGTTAGCCTAGCTTAGCATGAAGACTGAAAGCAGGGGAAAACAGCTGCCTGGCTCTGTCAGAAATACTACTATACTACAAATTTACACAATATCCCACCCCTAGTTGACAGGTTTGGTACCATCGCAAAATGGTTTACACTTAAACAGTTTGGTATATTATTTTTCCTCACGTCAGCATCCAAGTCGAAATTATGACTTTAAACTTTAAAAGGCAAACAAATATACATATCTCATGTCAGCCCATGTCTGTTCAAGTTCAGTCCAAATCTAATTCATACAGTGCTATATTTTCCACAAATAGTGTTTTTATCCATAACATGACAAACTCTACAGTTCTAAAACTGTTTTAAGCTGCCTGGTAACGTGTACAGTCACAAAGTTGTAAACGTGAACATAGTATTTTTGTGTTCAGTACATTTGCTGGTGTGACACTGATGCAGTACAATAACATAGTAGCATGGCATACAGTTACTATGCAATACACCTAGTCAGTAATTCTTTATGGTAACCTGTATCAACTGCAATGTTGCATCAAACATACATGATTCTTCTCCCATGCTCTGTTGACCATATCACTCTGCCTCAGCAGCTCATGTACGGTCTTGTGGGATTTGTTGTCATCATTTTGATTAGAAGCTTGTCAGAGCATCACTGCTCTGGCACAGATACAATGCAACATAACAGCCGTGCTTAATGACTGTTGTTGTGTCATGCTAATCCTGTTGTAGTAATCATGTTGTCTGGCAGACATTCAGTGGTGTAGCTGTTTCTGGGATTTCATCCTCATTAAATGTCCCTACAGCTTTGACGAGTGGGCAGGCGTCTACTGAGTGCTATCCTTGAGATGTAGAGATGAGCGGATATTTTGTAAGAAATACTGGGGGGCAGGGGGAACAGGGGAATTACGGTATTTAATTAACCCCTTAAATCTCTAGGCCTCTTGCTCAGTCCCCTTCTCAAAAATGGCATCCAAAATGAATAGAGCCCATATGAATAATGTTGGTGTCATAATAAAGGTAACACTTTCTGATTTCTGCAGAGGTGTAAGAAGATGTTACTGGGTCTTTGACGGTTTATTCAGTGAGTTTTGGTCGTACCGTGATAGGATTTATACTGTTAGAATCTGTGGAGTCTCAGTGTCAATTAGTTGTGTTGTTTATGTGGCTTGACCTGAATGATATCAGGACCGCTGTGATTGTGGGCGTGTATCGTGCTCGGACGGAGAATGATTTTTATTACACGGTCAGTCAGTAGCTTGGTGCTTGACTTGTGTTCTAGTGTGTGAATTTTAAAATAAGCGAACTGTTCTGGTGGCTTCCACCACCCAACCCCTACCATGCAAATGAAAACACATAAGGTTATATACATTCAGGACCTAGATCTTTACTTACAGTATGTATATCTTGATGAATGAGACATGTACACATTGTGCATTCATTTCATTGTGACAGTTGCTACACTACGGCCGAAGGCCACATTATTTTTGACGCAAAGCATCGGCATCTTCACCTCAGCTTTCGTCACTTGATCTGCCTCCGAAACGTTTCCTGTCACAAATCTAGTCATTGACAGGGTACGTTATTGTGCCTGTTATGCACACTTGTGCTTGGACGATTTTTCATGCTGTCTAACGTCACTTTTCCCACCATGTGCAAGAATGGCAAGCTTAAAAAAAACATGAGTTTGCCCGAATTCCTCCCATTTAGCTAAATACCTGCAAAATTTTAGTTTTTTTGGCAGGTACAACTGTGTCTCCATCCCTCTCCCTTTCACTGTCATCCATATTTCTTCATCTTGTTCTTCAGATCTGTCTTCTTCTTCTCTGGGTTTACTGGCAGATCTTGTTAAAACTAATGCATACTGCCACCTGCTGTACCAGAGGGAAACACTGCCAACTTGTTCTTAATTAGGCCTATTATTATTATTCTTGCCCTGTGATTGACTGGCGACTAGTGCCGGGTGTTCCCCGCCTCTCGCCCAATGTTTGCTGGGATTGGATTTGTTAGCTAGCCAGACTAAAATTAAAACTTAATATGTTGTTTATTAAAACTAACACTAGTTCTGTAGTTATTTATAATAAAGCATCATAAATCTGATGACACAGGCAGCTATTGGAAACGCTAAGAACCAAAAATGTTATTACTGTTAATATAGGCAAAGGATGAAGGTGGAAACTGGAATCTGACTCTGGTCATCTTGTTTTATAAAGAACTGCTAACACAAAAACTATTCAATTTTCCTGGTTATCAACAATATATTGCACTCAGGTGATGGTGCAAAAGCAGTTGAAAACCTATTTATTCAAACTTGCGTTTGTCTACCCTCATGCTGTATGATGTTTCTTTTTCCTGTTTTTATGGTCTTTTCTTTTTAGCACTTAACACTTTTGTGAGGCACTTTGTGACCTTGCTCTGTGAAAGGCACTATACTTAATAAACTTTACTTACTGACTTTAGCCATGCTAGTGGTGTGGTTTAAGGGATAGCAATGTTGGTTGGTCATTCAGACCACCACTTGACTGAAATATTCAATTTAGTTTTCAATTCAGTTTTATTTATATAGTGCCATATCATAACTAAGTTTTCTCAGGGCACTTTTTTATATAGAGCAGGTTTAGACTGACTCTTTATTTACAGAGACCCAACAATTCCCACCATGAGCAGCACTAGGAGACAGTGGCAAGGAGAAACTCCCTTTAACAGGCAGAAACCTCGACCAGAACAAGAACCAGACTCTGGGTGGGCGGTCATCTACCTTGACCGCTGGGGTAATATCTCAACAAAAGAAGGACGTTATTCTTTATTGTTAAATAAAGGTTAGAAGAATTGTCTGTGGTTGAAAAACAGTATATGTCTTTCAATGCCTGTATGGGTAAAATCCTAGTCAGACTATACTTCAGTGTTAAAGCATATTCTGTGCCAATAGGTCATTTTTTGCTTTCAGCCTGTGGAATCAAACATAGTATTTGATCGTGACATTTCACATCAGTGTGCTGTATGTCTAACTTTGGCCACTGATTTCATTTTTAAACAATGACTTGTGTGTGGAGAAATAACATTACATAATCACAACCAAATGATGCCACTTGCACATCAGGCCCTCAACAAGCTCCAACAAAAGCAGCTCTCCCTCAGATTTGCTCCATGCCGGATGGAGGAGGAGGAAGTATTTCAGTAGGCAAAGTTATCCTTTGCTGTCAGTTTGATAAGGCCAACATGATGCGACCGCTTGTTATTAGAACAAACCTCGCTGACTGATCGGCTCCGTTGGCTGCTTTCCCTATCAATACTCCACTGCTGAATGCTTCTGTTGTCAAGTGTCCTTCAACACAGATCTCCGTTTTTCAAAGCGCTAATTCTAGATAACAGGCATCAGTGTGTGGGAGAGGCCGATGGGAATCAGCTCCCTGATGTGGAGGAGCAGCCTGACATGTACTGTAGCTACAGTAGATCAGAGAGCAGAACAGCTGTGACAATATTGTGTGCGTGCACATGTGTGTGTGTGTGTGTTCAAAAGACAGACCATAAATGTGTGTATTCTGCATATGTGGAAATGTGTATCCTTGTCAGTGTATGTATGTGTTTGCTGTGTGTGTGTGTGACTTGATACTGTATGTGTGCATCAGTGTAGGTATCAGTTGCAGTGCAGTTCAAAGTGTTTCACAGAAGATAAGACATCCTTAAGAATATGAAACCAATGCACGTGAGAAAATTAGTGATTAAAATGTAATAAAATAGATTTTAAGCAAATATTCTTTGTAAAACATTCTTAATCAAAAGCCAGGCTGAAGAGGTTTTAAGTTTACCTTTAAAAATGTCCACACTTACAGCTGCCCTGAGATCCTCCGACAAACTGTTCCAGCGGCTCGGAGCATAAAAGCTAAAAGCTGCCTCACCAAAGGTTTCAGTCCTGCACTTTGGAACAACTAGCAGACTCAGAGGACCTGAGGGTCCGAACTGGTTCATACACCGTAAGCATGTGAGACAGATATGCCGGCAGGACCATGAAGTACCTTAAAAACCATTAAAATGATTTTAAAATCAATACGGAACCTTACAGGCAGCCAATGTAAGGAGTGCAATCATCATATCCTGAATATTCAATTCAATTCAGTTTTATTTATATAGCGCCATATCATAAAGTTATCTCATAGCACATAGTTAATATAGAGCAGGTCTAGACCAACTCTATATTTATAGACCAAACCTGGGCATTGTACGCCTTTTATTTTGAAGGCGTCTGCCATCTTGTCAAATGTACGTACGTCGTGATTGTGGGCGTGGCTGTGACCGTTTGCGCACCGTTTGCGAAGAGATGTGAGTCAGCTGTTAGCCCCCAAAAATGTCAGCTCACGTTAAAAAAGGAAGATTGATACAGAATGTAGAGTTTTGAACAGAACGCAGACTTCTAAATGTTAATTTACTCATTAAGTTAAAAGTAAAGTTGTGTGCTGAGTTTGTGGAGGACAGATCGCTGTGTTTAAGGATCACAAGTTGAATCGTCATTACCAGACTAAACACGCAGAGAAATCCAAGAACATGACTGATGCATTGTGGGAACGGACATCTGAAGCTTTGCTAGCTACGCTGCAAAATCAACAAGGTCTTTTTACCAGGCTGCACACATCAT
>JAVQJF010095887.1:0-18936 GCA_036023855.1 Gadopsis marmoratus | reverse complement strand
TTCTCAGAAGTAGTTTCAAATGTGTGTGTGTGTGTGTGTGTGTGTGTGTGTGTGTGTGCACGTGTGTGTGCATGAAGATATGGGTAAGACAAAATCAGGAATAGAAGGTACGGTATCTCAGTGGGGCCAGGCAATATGGTGAAACAGAGAGACAGATAATGAGAACCAGGCAGAGGTGTGGCTAGCATGAAGAAAGACACCAGAAATAGACCTGCAACTTTAGAGCACTGAGGGAAAAGAGAGAGCAATAAGTAGGAAGAAAGCGAGATGAAAGTAAAACGTAAGGACACAGAGCAGTAAGAAGAAAACATGATTGTGATTCCAATTGTTTTTTTTTTTAATTTTTTTATTAAGTAGTGCTGGGTGAAAACAGTAAACATGCCCACCAAACCAGCCACTTAATCAAAGCTTGGCTCTGGGTGCAAATCCAAAGAAGCAGATAGAATAAAATGAGGGAAAGGCAGAACGCTTTGTATCTTAGATATTTGAGCCCCTGCAGCAAGGAACAATGTTAATGCGTTTTGTCACAACAAAATCATTGCTCATAATGTGTCCCTTAATTCCATGATTTGCTCATGGTTTTCCATAATAACATTGGAAAACAATGACTTAAAACAATGAATTCGAATAAATACCTAATTTCAAATTTGACTATCTGGAATAAGTGAGACCCCAATTCTTCTTCAAAGCAGCAGAATTAGCCAATATAGTAGTATTTTCTAATCCATCCACACCCACCTGGACCAGCTGGAAGCCAGGCACTCCCTTGTGATGCAGGGCAGTGAGAGCACTCTGCAGGGTCCTCCAGGTAACAGTCTTGCCGCTGCCTGTCCTGCCAACCAGCATGGTTGAGTGTCGAGAGTTTTTGGTCTCATAAAACTGGATGACTTTGGTCATAGTAAAAGGAGTCACTTGCAAACCGCTCCGACGGAGCTCCACCTCTATAGCCTCCTTCAACTGCAACAGAGCGACAGCAAAGGATAGACAGATGATGCTGATTGTGACCAGTGATGCTTCCACTTGCTTCAGCTGCTCGTCTAACCCACAGGCTACACCAATATTTGCTTGCCATTTTAAAACCTTGCTTCTTTCACTGGCTATTGTGGATACTCTCAGTAGGCAATAACATTTACTTCCCATAAGTTCACAAAAATCTAACCAGTTTGAAGCAATAAACGCGGCCTTGGTAAATAGTTCAGGTGGGTGCACATCGTATCTGTAAACTGCTCAGATTAACACATTTAACATACATGTTTTACATTTGTGGCTTAAAACTGATAATGTGCGGGTTTAGGTAAATTATCTTGATGTACCAAATGTCAATACATTTAAAGCATCACAGTCCACTCTGCACCAGGAAGTACAGTAGTAGTAGTCTGCAATGTGTTTCATTTGTCTCCTACTCCCTTATCAATGTCTATTCTGTCTTTAGGTATAGTCATCATCTAGTTATCGACCTTGACATCAGTCATTTCTGCACACACATGCACAGACACTTGGCAAATATACATTTGCTAATTTAATCATGTACTCATGTACACATTACATGTATGCTCTCCCACAAAACACAAAACACTAGTTCTCTGTAGGAAGGCTGATCTCAACTACTGACTTACCTGGCCATAGTCTATAATCGGTGTTTCCACAGCAGGGAACAAATCCTGGGTGATTCCATTGAACAGTGGCACATCGGTAGAGGTCAGCTTAGCAATGTTCATGTCCTTCATAGCCATTAGCAGGATCTGAAGACAGAGATACAGAGGAAGGCTCAATCACAAATACACTTCCTATTAAAAGAGTTTAGTTTATTTGAAAGGGAAGGACAGTAGCTAGCTCAGTTAAATGTATAGGTGTTGGTTCTCCTATTATTTGACACTGTAGTTGGACAGGGCACTAAACGAGAGATGACAGCATAGCTTGTGTTCACATTCCAGTTCTTGCAGTCATAGCAACTGCCTGCTATTCCCATGCAGATTACAGCCTTTTTAGTATGAAATTCCCTCGTGTTTCCACAGACAGTCCATCTGCAGTAACAGTAACAAAAAGAGCTAATTTTGTACAAAATAACTTGGGGAGATGCCCACTTGATTTGACTAACTCAGGCTGCTGAAGCCTCATGCTAGCTTCATATAAACAGTTGAATACTTTTTTGCACAGAATGAGGACTGTGTCCCTCATCACTTACACTGGAAGTACATTAGGAAGGGATCTCTTAATGGCCAGCATGAACAGGTGGAAAGCTTATACTGAGCAAAACCTGTATAAACGTTCATATGGACACCTGACTGAAACTGTGAAAAATATATCCTTCAAAACAGATTGGTTTGTTTTACTTACATAAAGTGTTCTAATAAGCCCTTAGCAAGTCCTCAAAGCCATTTTGTGTGTGAGAGAAAGTGAGACAGAGAGAAAAAGACATACTTCTTCATCAGGAACATTGGGGCAAGAGCGGCGCTTCTTTCCAGCATAGCGAAGCAAGGAGGTGAGAGCACGCAGGCCGAAATCATAATGGTCCTGTTTAGACAGCTGCTGCACTGCCAGGGAGTACAGGGTGAACACCTTCTTAGCCAGGAGCTAGGACGATAAAGACAGAGTGACATGGAGACAGAGACACAAAAGCAAGAAACAATAACGTAGGACAGAGGGAGAGGGGTACATGTCAACTTATATAGGATTAAAATGTGCAGAATAAACCAGAGGTGAGCCTGGGTGACGTAGCAGGGCAGTGAACATAAAGCCATCACTTCCCATTCCCTGCCTTGGTGGACTTCAAAGACATGTCTCAGATCATACATCTTTTAAACCACACAGTCAGCTTGCACTGCACCAAAAGAGAATAATGTGAACTGAGCATATGAAGTGTGTGTTGCATTCGTCGGTCTGTGTAGGCTTCATGCTGCAGGGACACTGGGATAACACAGTGTATGAACGTCCAGTTAAGTAATCCCAGCCTGCTGTAGCTTATTTTGGCAGGTTTGAGTGTCTACATGTCTGTATCTACTATACTGCATCTAAACATTCATAGAAGAATATCCACAGTTAATGGCCATTTTAATACTTTAATTGACTTTGTTTTGATTCATTGAATTAATCTACACTTCATTAACATTGTCAAGTTACATATGAAAACTGCAACCTCAGAAAGCACAATTTTGTCCAACCAGTTGCATTCATTTACTAATCAAATCTGCAAAGAGTGGTTGTTACAGCAATGAGCAAAGGCTGTGGTAACTGGACAAAAACAAAAAAAGTAAGGACAAATAAAGAAAGAGGAGATAAAAGGGATTAGAGTCCATGTGTAACAAATATAGGCACTGTACCAATTTGGAAGCAGATTGAAACAATGATGCAGTTAGTTGTGGTTCTGTCATGTTTTTGCCACCCCTTTTTTTGCACAAGTCTTAAAATTATATTAAAGTTAAATTTGTGAAATTCCAAACTAATAAAAAAAGAGTTTGGGAATAAATACTGTACATCAATGAAAGATCCTAATAAAAATAAAAACACAAATAAATCCATGCGACAAATATTTTTGTGTCTACCTGTCCATCTTCAAAAGTATTGCAAATATACACCACAGTATTCAGAAACACTGGGTACTGAATGTTGTTTCAGTCTTAATCTGTTTGCACTGCTGCTTGGTTAACACTCCTAATTCTCTTTCTAGCACATGATTATGGCTCCCGACAGGATGAAGCATGGCAAGAAAAAAAAAACATTGAGCCTAGTCCATTTGATTAAATGTATGATGTGTATAAGATTATATTTACTTAATTATTTGATGAACCTTTTTACTTGGTCTAATGAGTTTAATTCAAAAGTCTCCCCCTACTGCCCTTTGATAGGCACAGGAAATGACACCACCTACCGGTCTATATAGATTAGAGCAAATGAGGGACAGGTGAACATGGTTAGACCGTGAGCTCTTTTTGTTATCGTTTTCTGGTTTATGTTGACCGCTAACGTTTGAACTGGACGCCTGAATTACAAATAAATATGATGTGATGTAAGACAACTAGAATCTCGTGATTGCTTGGAAACAAATTGACAAACGGACAATGGCTATATTCTCTTAGAATTGGTTAAGAAGCCACAACAAGAATTATCTGTTGAAAACCTTGATAAATTCAGAAAAAAAGAAAAACCTGTAGGTTTGTAACTTTGACATGAAAAGGCGAGGAGAGTTTTTTTTTAATGAATCCATCAGATTGATTTGATGATATTGCATCTCTATCAGTGCAGATGGCTGTGATAATTCAACACTACATACTTTAGAAATCAGGGCGTGTTCAGAACACAGGGAAAAAAATAGCGCGCTGAAAGAATTGACACATCCACTATAAAGACAAGGCCTTGTTACTGAGAAGTGAGAGAGTTGAAGTGAGGTTACACTGTAGTTACACTGAGTAAAAGCAGTATCTCCATGCTCCTAAATAAACTGCAAGTCTTTGTCACTGGGCTACAAACAGCACACCATGGTTCCTGCCTACAGAAGTCAATCATTGTGTGTGTACATGCAGTAGTATCCCAGTTTGAATCTTATCCTGGTTTTGATCATAATCAGGATATGGCATTTACATGGAACATGAGAAACCTGGTTATTCATATCCTTGTAAACATGATCATAACAGTATCCAGGTTTCTGCTCATCTGTGTACAGTTGTGTCTTGATTTCTCACCATGTAAGCCACTATGTTCTAAAAAATTGTTCAGAAACCTAGATAAGATGTTTGCACACAGTATCCTCGTATCTATCGGAGTACTCCAGGTAGTATATTCTTTTTTTTTTCAAAACCGGGATAAGGCCTTATCCAGATTTCTGAAACCAGGATATTATGTTTACAAACCCAATCACAAGCAGGATCCCCATGCTCATTTAAACAAACTCATTTTGACTGCTGTTCAGGTTATTGTACAGCATCACCCTACCACCACACTTGTGTTTGTCAAAATTTGAGCATTACTCTATTCTAGTCATCTGTTAGTGCTTTTGAATTGTTTATGTGCAGATACCAGTTTGTTAAAGACCAGCAAGCAACAACCATATCTGTACCTAAATCAACAATTCAGTTGAGTTATAAGATGATAATTCCGTATCAGCTCTAGCAGAAAATGTCTACTGTCTTCAACTAAGAATGCACTTAAATCTTTAACACAAATACTAAGACTAAGCCTAACCTTACTTGAACTGTTCTCTTGTTTCAGCTCTTCCATGTTACTCTTTTCTTCCAGCACACTACCAGCCTAACATTTCCTGGAGTGGCAGTACCTTGCAGTTGCTGAAGCCCTCTCCAAACAGTATTATCTCTGCGATTAGAGTAGAGTCTGGCACCACCATGGAGATAGGTCTGAACATGGACTTGAGGTTGTCTGGAAGCTCAGTACGACCAGCATAACCTAGGAGAAAATACAAATGAAGAGTATAAGATTAGAATTCCAAACACTGAAAGACCAAATTATGACAGGCTTTAATGCTGTCTAATTATATGCTCAGTATAATTCATGATTTAGCATTATTGTTAATATTTCCACCAACACATGGCGACAAGAAATGCAGTGTATGCATTTGCACATATTGTGTTAACCCACCGGGATTCATAGTGATAAAGATGCCACATGACCAGACCAGGCGTATGTGCTGTCCATCAAAATGGAACTTGGATTGTCCCGCTGAGAGGGCGGACAGGATGGAGAGGATCTGCTGGGCCACTACCGACAACACCTCGATGTTGATGCGGTTGAACTCGTCGAAGCACCCCCATGCTCCCGTCTGTGTCAGGGTGGACACCATGAAATACATACACATTTGAGAGTTAAATTACACAGAGCAAAACTGTTTTGTATAGCTTACGTGTTCTCTAGCAAAATAACAAATCATTTTGCCACACCTTTTAAACACACACACTTGTTGACCATCATTAAATTGTGCAGACACAAATAGAGAGCGGCGGCAACCTACAACTTATTAACCCAGAAAAGGTGTTGGTTTAAGGGAAGTGTTTTTGACTTGGCTAGCTTGAAAGCAGTGTTTCAATAACTAGTTGGTAAAAGAAATGCCATCTGTAACATACACACACCCACTCATGTCTCTAGACATAATGAACAGCATAGTCAGTCACATGTTGTTAACTATAGGCATCATCATCATCACCCCTTTTCTTTCGTACCTGTGCCAGGCCAGAGTACATGCGTCCCATGGATTTGTAGTCCAGTCCTTCAGAGCAGTTGACAACAATGACATACATGCCTAGAGCTTTGCCTAAGTCCTTCACTGTCTCTGTCTTCCCAGTACCAGCTGGGCCTTTAGGAGAGCCCCCCCGATGGAGATGGAGTGCCGTGGTCAGGGTCACGTAACACCTGGACAAAATAAATGTCAAACACTGACATTTATTTTTAGGTATTAAAGCAATATTTAAACTTTAACTTTGAAAAAACAAACAATATCTGCATAACTTGGATGTAATATCGGTGGCCCCCACAAGGTCCAAAATGGAAATACAATACATTTATTAGATTTTTATGCCACCCCTTAAAAATAAGTATGTGAGATGGTCCCCAATGTGAACTAATAAGAATTTAGTATTATATATTGAAATTCCTGTAATAACCATTAACATAAAAACAGGCACTGATCATTTCATTTGTAAATGCAAGAAAAGGTGTAATCTGGTGATCATACTACAGTAAAAATGCTAATGGAACATTCTGTTTGCTCTGATATAATTTGACATATAATTACCGATACTAATCACAGAGAAATACTTTCATTCATTACTAATTAATTAGTAATTATTAACAGAGTGATTGATGTGTTGATGCACGTATTGGTTGGATAACTATTTGACGAAACGATTGATTGCGACCTGTCAGTAAGTGGCGTGATGACGAGCCGTCCAGAGTTGCCCAAGTACTCATAGCTATACTTGAAACACGTGTTGGTCTGTCGGATTATGCAATCATCCACATCCTATAGGGAGAACAAACAAAACAGGAAATTAACAGGTTTAGTTAATAATGTTTTCTTGTGACTCATCTCGACTCAGCAATATTGATTTTACGCTGCCATTAGGCAGGTCAGCAAGCTGAATGGTGAAGATTTAGAAATGCTGATAATATATGCAGTACATTAACCCTGTACTGCAGAAGCTTTTAAAAGTGTGTCTTAAGTTTAACTGCCACAAACTACTGAATGACTAAAAGTTACTAAAGCTATATCCACTTGTTCTATCAGTTTGGATTTCAGCTTTTTAACTTAAGAGTACATTCATGAAATGAATGATTGGGAATACTCTCATAGGAGGTGCATTTCTCCTGCAGGGATTCCTGCCCTCATCATACAAACCACATGCAAAAGCTACAAAGAGCAGCCATGAAAAAATGTTTTGTGGAAATAGTGCCTTAATAAAAGTTATCCTATGTGCTCTTCTTTTCTCCATACTGTCTTCTGTTACTTCTCTCATCTATCATGTTACTTCTACATACCTTTTCCCAGTATAGTCGCAGCTGGCAGAGCCACTCAAAGGCATTGATGTCACTGCAGCCTGCCTTGGCCAGTTTATCAATGACATCCCTAGCGTGAACCTCCACTGTGACCAGCGCCACAATCTTCAGACGTAGGACTTTGGACAGGTTGCCACGGATGGTCTCTGAATAACATTTAAGCATGGAGACCTGAGAGACAAAAACAGTTATAGCAAAGACTCAAGAGTTTATAGGAAGCCTGATAATTGTTAACATCATTATGTTACATCAATGGTGATGAAAAGGCCAAAACATTGATTTAACATAACAAAGCTAATTGTAGCATATTGTGAAATATTGAAAATACATACAATTCTAACCGTATCAGACACAGATGACACAAGGCACATTTTACACATCATCATGCTGGGCACAGAGCTTACAAATCAATAAAATGAGTTTAAGTTTAAATGTAATATTTTCACACAAGTTCCTGAAAAGTTTCAAAACGTTTATCAAACCTGTTTCTTCTTCATGGACTTTAGGGAGGACTTATCAGCTCTCTCCTTGCCGGAAAAGAGAGATTTAGTGACATCAGTGGTCCACTGGATCTGACTGGCTGTGACCAGCATCTAAAATTGGGTGTCAGGGAGAATACACATTCAAGATAAACTGAATGAAGAACCTAGTAACTTTGTTTCAATTTAATTTTAACATGAAGATACTCTTGTTTCCAAAGCAAGATATTACCACAACAACCCAATGACATAGATTGAGTAAAAACCAGTGGACTTGTAAATTGAGCAAATATAATTGCTATTAGCCACTGGTTTTGAAATTGGCACATTCATTTCCATTACTTTAAAATTCAGCTTATTTTTCATGACCACCATTGACAGTAAGTCACCACATCAGTTTCAGTCAATCAGAACGCAAAAGCAGGATGGGCAATTAAAGACAGAAAGCCCAAGATGAATGTACCTGTCCTGGCCAATCTCTGATCCATTTGTCTCTCTGTCCTGTCATCTTCTTCAGAGCTGCAAGACAGTCTCTCAGACAGTCCTTTAGTGTAGTACGCATGGTCTTCTCAACTTCACACAGCCAAACCTACATACATGCAAAACAAAATGGTGCCAACATTCTCCATCATAACTCTCTTTATCGTATTTATTAGTATTACTAATGCTATCATGACTACACTCAGATTTATAAACATAACACCTATATCACCGTGATCATAATCATAATCATCACAGCTGTACCTCCACTGGTTTGTCCAGTTGCACTGGATGGATGAATGCAACAGCCTCCCCATCAGCAGAGAACATCCCGAGGGCATCTGCCTTAGTGCGGTCCTATAGAAGAAATACACACACAGTGGCAGTTCTCTGTATGTACTGATCTGATCTGTCTGATTCTGTATAATCTGAATGAAACAATGCTTTGAGCTCTAGGTTTTGAGCCCAGTTTATTCTGAAAATGTGATGTACAATTAAGTAGATTTCTGAAATGGAGCAAAATATGTAGATGCAATAAAATGTAACCCAATCGATGTAGCCGTCAGGTGCTCTTGCAGATGAATGCTACCAGCTAAGTCACTTCACAGTGTTCAGCACGTGATCTGGTTTCATAATATTAAGTCAGGCTTGGTGTACCAGTGGATGGCACACATTATATCTTGTTTGAGCACACAAGTTTAAAAAAAAATCATATCAATATCTTATCTTAGTGTCTGATCTGATATCTACTTTCAAAGTATATGTTCTACTAATACACAGGGCACACTTAGCCTACAATAAGACTACATTCACACTATTAAAGCATTTCAAATATGCTTGACAACTGAATAATTTCCACAAACAAAAAAATATAGCCTCCATAATAGCTTTCCTATGTTTACGTTTTAGAGGAAATCTGATGTAGCAAACAAACACCAGTCATGTAAATGTATAATATTTAGTAATCTAATCTTGGCTAAATGCCCTTAATACATTTTTTTTTTATTAGTAGGCTTTCACTGGCCATTGACTGTATTTGTTCCTGTGATTGGCTTCTATCCAAGTTCCTTGCCTTTTCAATGCGCAGGCTCTTGATGTTGTCAAAGCACTTCTTCAGGTGGGGTTGCATGGCTTGAGGATTCTGCGACTGCCCTAGGATCTCCAACACATCATCATTGGACAGGAAGTAGAATCTTGGGAAGATCTGCCTCTTGGTCTCCAGGTACTTGTCCAGGGCCTTCTGGATCTCCTCCAGCTTGGTACTCATCTCTGACAGCTTCTCTGGCAAGCCTGAAAGACAGAGGTGACAGGCTGATTGAAGACTTTACTAAATTCTTATTATTGTTTGTATTGATATAAAAATATATATTTTATTCATGAATAAGAAGTCTCAGTCCAAAATTCTCCAGATACAACAGACATCATCATCAACATTAAATAGCACAAGACTTATACTGTATACAGGTCTTGAATTCACAAAATTTCAACAGAGATCCTTATATGAATTGAGGGTCTAATGAGAGAAGTATGCGGTACATGTTGTAAAACTCCTTGATGTAAATTTATGATATTGGGCTATATAAATAAAAATGGACTTGATTGGGAAATGTGACATGTGACTCCATGTACGGTTTTGATAACATGGTTTTTAAAGAAACATGAAGTATGTTGTCATACCTGGGTGGTGTGTTCCCTGCAAGGCGTTGTTATTCTTGTGGAGTCGGCCCATGACGGCCTTCCAACTAGAACTAACATCTTCAAACTCTTTGCACTCATGCGGCAGCTGCTCCCTAATGTCCTTTCCTTGGAAAATGTTCTAGAGGGATAAAAGAGAAAAATTGAGTGACAGAAAGAGATTGTGGTATGGTAGTGGAAAGAGAATTGTATAAGGTACCTGAAAGAAGAAGGTGATGGTGTAAAAAATGTATAACAGTAAGAAAACAGAGGTGAGAAAACCAAAACCAGAGAGCTGTGACAAAGATCACTCAGTAGAATTCCACTGAAACTGAAGGATACATTAATGTGTATCTGACTTTTCAGCCAGATGCCTGTCCTTAGAATGCAGACTGGCAATAATGTTGCAACCAAGTCGTCCATTTTGTGCAAGTCTGACAGAACAAACATGCTCGTAATTTAAATCAATCTAGCTGTCTACGTGGGCTGCGTGACAAGTCTACTCTCCTCCGTTTTATGTGTATAACTACAATAATTGTGTATTGGGCTCTGAATGCTGCCACAATGTGGGTGACCTACACTCAATATTGTGACAGAACACATCCTGTGTAGACACAAATGGAGCACTGAAGCTGCTGCTGCTCTGCTCATGCGACACCTATTGTGTAGACATGGTGTAACAGCGAAAAGCAACAAGGTAGCCAACAGGGTCTAAAAAACTGTGTGCTAATGTGCTCCAAAAGAATTGTCTGTATATTGTGCCAGAATCCAGAAACTAAATCACAAAAATTAACTCAAACCGTCCAATAACAACAGATAATAAATGTCTACTCCATCAAATGATGAATATTCACAGATAACAATGAAAAGTCAACCATGAAGAAATACATATCCATTTATAATAATGAATCCAATGACATTGCACAGTATGCGAGTGTGTTTCCTGGCTTCCTGTACCTCCAGATAAATCCACTGACGTTGCACAGTGAGAACCATCTCAATGACTTCCAGCACCTGGGACAGCCGGCGTTCCCAGCTATCCACCACTCCCTCAAAAGCTTTGGCAAAGCGAGAAGCCTTCATTGTGGAGAGAATAACCTGGTTGTCCTCCAGGGCCTGAAAAACCTCCTCTGTGCCCCTGGGAGAGATAGGGAGGAAGAATTAAACTAGACTGCTGAGGACTTCTAATAATGGACTCCAATAGTCCAAAGAAAGTCAGTAAAGTACACACTGATGTTATCAGTTTATTAGGTAAACCTGTACATTTTAGTGTAATCCAATGCAGTTGCATACTTTCTGCAATAAATTCCACAAAAAATAAATCCCATTTTTTGTGAGGATTCTTTTGTTCTTTTTTTGTTTAAACTGAGCCAAAAAGGTTTTAATTCACTTTGGTGGCCATTTTTGAGGCTGTACCTATTGTTACATATTTTGACTGTATAGTATTGAGAGTTGTTTCTAAATATTCACTCCCCCTGAACATCATGGGGTACTTGATTGGCTTTGTCTGTTTCGTCACACCGGTTTGGCAGACTATTGTCTTGGCAGGCACTTTATTCATAGTGGGGTGACCACGTTTCAGTGTAGTTTTGCATGACTGGTGGCCTCCTTTGTATTAGCTGTAGGCAGAGTAGCGACAACTCATAGAAAGAATCTGGTGTGCTCACCCACAAGTTGGCAAAGTGCTGAAACCTCTCATGTGACCTGGCATTGACGCCAGAGGTAATTTATATTTATCCTCTTGACATTTGTGGCCAATTTTTCAAAAGAAATTATTCACACAGGGTTTTTCTGTGCCTTTCACTCATTCTCACTTTCCTCTACTCTTGGATTACAATCTCACTGTGTCTCTTCCTCCCGTTTACTGTGGGCCAGTGGCCGACCATAGCCTTCCCCCCTCTGTTGAATTTGTGGCAATGGCTGGGGCTGTTAATTAGACTACTGGGCCTGAGGTCTGACTATATTCATTTTGCTAAGCAGCAGATAGCATGGGCATTCCTGCTTTTACCAGGCAGGCTGTCACTCACTTAACACAATTCTGCTGACTTATCTGATAACTAACACACACTCACACCCTTTATCTAACTTCTCCAACAAGACTGTTAAAACACAGATCAGTGTCAAATACGTTCTCTACTATACAGCCATGCCACCAAGGCATTACATGTATCTATATACAAACAAAGCTAGATTGAGACATCACTGGATGGCAGAATTGAGCTGTGCTGAGATGTGAGATCTAATGATGCAGGTAAACAAGACATAATGAAGAAACAAACCTATGACCAAAGGTTGGAGTGTTTTGGCCTGGGTTATTGTACAGTTAAAACCTTCTGCCTTCAAGGCTCGCTTTCTCACCTCAGCCGGTAGTGGCCTTCATCTTTGTAAGGTGTTATGTCCAAAACGGTTTCCTCCCACTTCTTGGTAATGTCCTCCAGACCCTTAAATGTCGAACACAAAGAGTAATGTTAACAGACCGCTGAGAGGTGGCAAAATGAGGGGGCAACATTTCTATTGCTTTTCGTTTCCACAAGTGTAACGATAGAGTGCCATGACTAGATTAGTAATGACAGGGAACCACGAATCCTATGAGCTGGACTGCTTGCATGCATCAGAGATGGAGAACCTTTTAGAAATTAGCAAAATTACACAATTCTTTAAAACTTTTTTCAGTTTTTTTCACTCTACACTGTATGACTTATCTTCTTGTATTCCTTTGTACTCATGTGCTTCTTTTCATGTTATTTTTTCTCATCTTTCATTCCCTTGGAAATATACGGACTAATATATTTTATAATGTATTTACAAACATGTCTGTAAAGTAAAAGCATAGTTTTATATATCTACAGTAATATAGTAATAGGCACGGCCAGACACCAATAAAGAGGAAACACTTTTCTGAAACCTAATGGAATATTTGAATTTAAGAATATTACCCATCACCTGAGTGTATCTTTCAGGCTCTCTTTCACTTACAGAAGGTGCTTAGAATGCAGTCCCAGTTTCTAATTGCACAATTACCTTCTATTTTAGTAAATTGGCTGCTAATTACATCTAGATTGCACGTCCAAATTGAATGAAAGGCACAGAATACATTTGTACTGTGCTTCCATGTGCATAAATCTGGCTCTAAAACTGCACTGATGTAACCTCTGTGAGTGCTGAAGTGTATGGTAAGTAAGTATAGAGGGGATAGGTTCAGGCTTGAGGTTGACAAAGGTTGAGAGGAAAACACTTGTGCTCCATGAGCTGGTTGTGCTGCCCAACAACAGCAAGACTGAAGGCAGGGTGGAAGGGAGCCAGTCAGTTACACTTCTGACTGCGCTTACCAATTTCCTGACAAAGATCCTGGTTAGAATGAATGAAGGCAGGAGAATCTACAAAAATGCCCACTGAGCAGCAGTCTAGATTAGAGGAAGAGACTGGACCTGTTCTATGGAGAGTTCTTTGCTGGCAGCTCCAGAGATCTCACAGATCTTGTCAGCATCCTTGTCAAGGCCCAGAGAAATGATCTTCTCCAGGGTGAATTCAGTGCTGGTTTGGTCAAACGAGCACTGCAGCTCTTCACAGATCTGCTTCCAATGCCTGAAAGAAAGGTGGCATTGAGAGCATGGTTTAAGTCACGACATATATCATATGTTGGAATGTCCTGTGTTGACACTTTGTCCTTATGGTTGCTATGGTGAGAACTAATAAGGGGAGGTGAGAGGATGTGACGTAAGCGGTATGTGTGGTGTGCCCTGATCTTAAGACAGGTGAACAGGTGTGCAGGGGGGGGGCAAACAATTATCAACCGTATTAGGAGGTATACAGAGAATGGATCTTTTGCAATTAAGTAATTTATCATGGACCATTTTGCATTATTTTATTTCAAAAAAGTAAACCGTGACAATACGAACAGAGAATGCGCGTGTATTACAGATCGTCCATTACAGTTGGTCTTAGTCTCAAATAACCCAGTAGGTAAGCTGAAGAAAAAATTACGGGTGAACGCTAGCACCTTTCAGATGGCTATTACGAAGTTAAGTCAGGTCGATTTTATTTATATAGCCTGAAATCACAGCTCACAAGTTTGCTTCAAAGGGCTTTACAATTTGTACAACATCTGTCTTTAGACCATCAGTCATTAGCAAACAGAGGTAATAACATTTTACAAAAACACATGATTACTACATTTATATCTGGCAGTACAGTATATACTGTAAAAAAACAGTTCTATATATAGTCATTAGACATTGCTCAACTACATTATAACCTCACACTTTGTTTGTACAAGATTAATAGCATCCAGGAATGGACAATTGACCTTCCGGCTGACTGAAGGACATAAGTGTAAATGTCTCTCTTAATGACTGTGGCACTGTGGCAACAGTGATATTAAAATGACAAGTGTCATAAGACAAGTAAATACTTCTTCAGTCAGTACCTGTCTCTCATGGCTGGGTTCCTCAGATCAGCAATGAGAGGGATGATCCGCTTGAACTGGTCAATCTTGCTCTTGGAGAAATCGACTATGTCCCACTCCTTATCCTGCAATCAGACAAATATTAGGTCCTCACTACTGTTTAACGTAAATGTGAGAGCTGCTGAGGGTTTATTTTAGGGGAGCTGTGCATTTTGTGATTTTAGCAACAAATGTTGTGTATCCTGAGGAAAGGTCATGCAATTTGCGGTCACTGTAAAATGCCTTTTAGAGACAGTTTGTGGGTCTGAAGCTAAAAATACCTAATAATGTCTGCTAATGTCTACTAACATTGTATCCATAATAAACACAAAGTGTCATTCTGTGTTCCTTCTACAGAGACCATCACCAAAGTACTTCTAGATTGTACAGCTTCTCTTGTTCAGTACTGATTAAATGTATTGTTTTGGCATGAAGGTATTTGTATTAAACAAAAGCTACACTGGCACAGGCAATACTGTATATTACAACTAAATTGTGAAAGCCAGAACTGACCTTTAGTTCTCTCTGGAGTTTGTGGAGTTCTTTGAACATGTCCTGTGCTGTGCTCTCCATGCTCTCCGTCTGCAGCGTGGCAAACTGACCAACCTTCCATATGTTCCAATTGGCATTCCATTCCTGTGTGATCTCCCAGACGTGCTGCAGGTGGTCTATGGCCTGTACAAAACACATAGACACAAACAAACATGTAAACAAACAAAAGCTTGAATTGTTGTTACAACACTAGCATTTGCAACAAAAAAAAAACAAAACTTTAAAATCCATCATAAAAAATCCTGGGTTTGAATTCAGCCTGGGACAGTTGATGCATGCCATCCCCTCTCTCTCATGTCCTGTCAATTTCCTACTATTAAATACTATCAAATACTTGTAAAACCTTCATTTTAATAACTGTTCATTATGTTGAGTCTGTATAAGCTTATGGCAAGACAGTATGTCTAGTGTTGTGTCAGACCTTCTCCAGTGTCCGGATGCTTTTGGAGGTGGGCTGTTCTATCTTGAAGAAGCCCAGCCCCTGAAAGATGGTGCTCTCTTCCTGTTTTAGAGCCTCCAGCTGGCTGCGATGCTCTGCTATTTGCTTTAAGGCCAACTCCGTGCTCAGCTCACTGTCAAATGGACCTGCATATGCACAAGCAAAAATGTAGGGAGACACACACACACACACATGAAAAAGCATACAAATAAACATTCATAGGACCATGCACGAAACATTTTATACATTACCTAGCCTACTGTATCTTAGTGGTCAGCAAGAATACACATATATTGTGAAATCATCATCTAAACTATGATTGGCCAACTGACTGTCATACAGAGTAAAAAGAAGATAAACCCTTTTCACCGCAGACATTTTGACTTGTGGAAGCAGAAAAGGCACAGGTGGAATTAATGACATTAACGATAGCTACATTCCATGTAGGAGAGCCAGTTCCAGGGCTCTGGTATTATGCATGCTCACTCAATGACATGGGTTACTGGTACACTTAATGGAATGGAGCCATCGATAGTGTTATTACTCACACCTGTGCTTTTCCTGCTTTGACAATTCAAAATATGAAAAAAGTGTATACTGAACAATAATAAAACACAGGTAATTTCTCCCAACACACTCAGGTTGGTATATACCTTTAGAGCAAACCTACAGATTTAATTATTCCATGCTACCAAGGAAATATCAGTAATATCTGTTGAGGAATATATCTGGTTATATTAGGCAGCTGCGAGCAATGCTGCTAGTGTGCTTTATGGACATTTTTAAATTTAGAGGATTATAGGTTTTTTTGCATTAATTACCAAGCACCTTTGTTTGACAGGTATTTAATTCACTGCATTAGCAACATTTTTTATCCCCAGCTTCTGTTCTTATGTATAAACCACTACAGTAAATTGAATATTCAATAAATGTAGTATAGAGACAACTGCTATTCTTATGAGCACAAAGGAGTGGGAAAGGCAGAGAGGAGGCGGAGAGGAGTGAGCGATGATGATGGGGCAGGAAATCAGTTATGATGTCCTGCAGCTGCTGCTGCAATTATTGTTATTGCTCTTGTTATCATTGTATTGCTACTACTATCACTTTTATTAGTGTTAACATCAATACCATTATTTACATCTGCATGTGGGACTATACTGTAAATAAAGAGTCGGTCTACACCTGCTCTATGTGAAAGGGTGCCCTGAGATAACTTTGCTATGATATGGTGCTATATAAATAAAACTGAATTGAATAGAATGTCTATTCCAGTCAGGGACATCACTTCTTCTGTGAAAGGGAGCAACTGTGTAGTCAGAAATGATCAGGGGCAGGAACAGATTAGATACAGGCTATTGGTTCTGAAGAGGTTTCGTATAGATCAGTAATGGTTCAGTAGGGACAGAAGGACAGATAGAGCAACATCAAGGTGCACACACCATGGTGATGAAATACTTTGTGATGAGTGTGTGAAAAAAAGAGTAAGAGACAGTGTGTGTGTGTGTGTGTGACCTGTGCTGTTGAACTCCTGCAAAGTGGTCTGGGATTTCCTCTTGAACTCCTCAGAGGAGAGAACAAGGCTGTTCTTAAACTTCTCCTTGTGCTTCTCCAGCATGACGTTGCTGTCAATCAACACCTGCTGGAACCACACCCACTCCCCATGGAGCACCTCACGCATATCCTGCACCTATGGGTAAACCAAGCGGTAGAATTGGAATAATGATGAGATGGAATGTTCGGAGATTGCTTATGTGTAGATATAAAGTGTCCATGACTACCAGAGAAGTCAGTGTGTTGACAATATCTGTGTTCTGCTGAAACCCTAAAGGTAAACAGAAATTCTACACATTTCATTATTTTTATTCATTATTTTACTTCATAGAGGGTGAACAAGCAACATGATTATATGAGATGCATTTATGTTTATAAACCCTTACAACTAAGTCCTGTCGCTATATATCAAATGAGCAAATGGACAATTTCACACAAGGGTAAAGCCACTGTTAGTGATACTGTTTATACACAGTCCTGTATTGTGTTCACTCTTATATGTATATATTTGTTGATTAATGAGCACGGTGCTTACAGCCTGTTCCACTGGGACCTCATATTTGTCCAGGATAGAAAACTGATCCTGGATGAGAGGAATCTGAGCCTCTGTCTTGGCCAAATTGCCCTCGAGAGTCTCCAAGAGCATCAGGCCCTCACCAAGCTCAGCCAGTGTCTGGGGGGGTTGTTTCAGTCTAAACACACACACACACACATACACACACAAACAAAACAAAGAGTCAGACCACCTTTAGCACTATATATCTCACAAATGTTTACAGGGTCAAAAGCTTCTCCCTCTCCTTTCCCATCTCTTCTTCCTCTGACTGAAGAGATCACTATAGGCTAAATCAGTCATTTATATTTGTCACCTGAATTCACCTTGTTAGTCTATTTCATGCAAAGAGCAGGTGCTCCAACTATTTTGTACTGTGTTTCGAGACTGTGTGTTTGACATGTCCTGTAGTCCCACAACACCTGCAGCAGATGTTGGTGGTATGGGCTTTGCACACACAAGCACTGACAATCATATGAACTAAATACAGTAGGTTTATGTAACAAATGACACCGTTTCACTTGACCCCCCACCTGTTGGCATTGTCTTGCATTGAGGCATGAAGTTCCTTTAGGCGGGTGCTGGCCATGTGGCTAAGCAGCTGAGTGAACTTGGTTTGCCACTCACTGCAGTGCTGCATCAAGGAGGACTTGAGTGGTGAACAGTCCAGTATGACAAACCGGATATTCACTACTGTCTCTTCCTGCTGAACACTGTTGGCCTTTTCTGTGTATCTGGACATGACACAGAAATGAGAGTTATAAGAGTGTCTTATGACAACATGAAACAATTAAGTGAAGAGGGAATAAGTGAATAAGAGTTAGGTTGCTTCCTCCTTCATAGCAAACAGTGGCTGTAGTCAGCTTCAATTCATGCCACTTACAATGCACTTAATGCTTTTGCAGCAAAAAAGTATCAAAAGGTTCCAATAAACTTCTTAAACAGGTCAAGTGAAGAATTATGTTTAGAAATGAGTTTGTATTGCACAGTACCTGTGTATATCTGCATCAAAAGAAGTGACTGCTGGGTTTTGTCTCTGGTAGTGTTGTATAAAGGAGTCCTTGTTGATCTGCCAGATATCCCTGTATTTGTCCCAGGTCTTCAGATAGGCCTGCAGGTGGCTGGCATTGGCTGTCATCCCTGTGGTAACTGCAGCCTGAGTCTTCCTTATTGCCTCGACTTGCTCTGAAGGATCGAATAGGACAGGGTGACGAGTACAAGCTCAGACAGTTAGTCATGGTCACATAGTGCACACATACATATA
>JAVQJF010095879.1:0-12477 GCA_036023855.1 Gadopsis marmoratus | reverse complement strand
CCCCCCCCCCCCCCCCCCCCCCCCCCCCCCCCCCCCCCCCCCCCCCCCCCCCCCCCCCCCCCCCCCCCCCCCCCCCCCCCCCCCCGAGACCCCACCTGGACTCAGAACAAGCGGGGGACCGACGGGGAACGCGGACACTACACAGCACACACTACAAAGGGCTGGCTGGGCGAGGTGCACGGACGCCATAACACAGCCAAAGTCCCATTGTTCTATCCCTGTTTCATCTCCCCTCCTTCTCTCCAAATATTTGGAGGAACGCTCTGAATAACATACTGGTACTGAGAATATTGCACTCTGTATATTGTTGAAAGGAACTTAGGCAGTCGGAGTTTTTCGCTCTTCAAAGATGGTTGCTTTGTTTTGTTTGGGTTTTGTTTGCTCCTGTATTTGAATTGTGTACCGTGATTTCGTGGATGTCTCATTGTTCCAGGATTTGAGATTGTTGGACAGAGGAGCGCCCACTGGCTCATTTATTTTCATTGCATCATGTGACTCATTGTAATTGCAACACACTGGGAAAAGCAGGCTGATATGAAATGAAAAAAAACCCAACTGGCTCCTGTTTCCCACTGCTGCTACTGGGGTGCTGTTTGCAAGCAAAGTTTCATTCTCCTTCATCATTAGCGTTTCAATAAGACTGTTCCTATATAGGCTTCAAGGGTGCACATTTCCATACACGAGCCAATGGGAAGTCAGTGATTAAAAATACAAGTCCGCAGCTTTGCATCAGAGTTCAAAAACATAGGGCTGAAAGTGTGGAGCTGCGCGATTAATCATATGATCAACGGGGGGATGAGCGTGAAGCTCGACGATGCAGGGTTACAGCATCGTCTTACAGGGTTGTTTGATGGCCCTTTCCTGGGGACCCCAACATTGATTGGGCCCTGAGGGTGCCCTGTGGTGCTGCCCCATCACCAGGGCCTGACTGACAGCCCTAATGAAGCCTGCCATCGTTGGGCAAGGGGACCGCTCGAGAGCAGAACTTCAATCGGCCTGTGTGACATCCAAAGAGTTTTGATTTCTCAGCAGTGGCGAGGGGGTAAAAAGGAGACTCCTGTGGGAGACGGGCAGCCCCAGCCTGCCTTTGAATATTTCTCCGTTTACCGCATGTCAGTTCTCGGTGTTGGAGACGCACAGAAGAGAGATGTAGGGGGGTGGCTGTGGTGAATTTTTCATAAGCGAAAAAGAGGGGGAAAAAAAAAGGAGAAGGGGGCCCACACTCCCATGGGATTAGGTTTGGATGCTGTCATGGATGATGTCAACGCAGACTTTGTCTTTATGTGCAGCTGTCATTGTGCCAGTTTGCAATTACAGTTGTTTTCTGAGCAAAGTTTTGGTGATGTAGTGGTGGAATGTTTTTCTTGGTAAGAGAAAAACACGTCAGGTAACTTTCCTTCATGAGGACAGACAGAGAAGTTGCAAATATCAGTGATCTCTCCATCTTCTCTCTCACACACACACCCCCTCCCCCCCAAAAAAACTTCTCCCTGCGATGGAGGGATGTTGAAGAGCAGAGGAAGCTCAGAAGACTCATCCTCACTTTGTTCTATTATTCACCATCTCTGGCTTCAGAACTCTCCAGGATCTCCATGGGGTTACACTCTTTATCCTGATGGAAAGACTCATGTGCCGCCGAGAGCCTGTTTACTCCCTGGCCCCACGGTCGGGTCCGCTGGAGTATACAACCAGTCCCTTCGCTCCCATGCTCACATCAGAGCCATCAAAAATAAATCAAAAACAGACTGGTGCAAGCCATTTGTAAATCTCATGTTCGCTGGCACTTTTTGAAACCGCTTGCTGAACCAAAAAGCGGGATTTTTCAGACTGGCAGCCCACTTTATCGTCTACCAGGGACGCTGACATCCTGGCAAACGTCACAGAAACACTTTACTCTGCTGTATGCCATCTTCCTTTTGTTCTTTTCAGTCAGCAGGAATCTTTACATCTTAACCAGCTAAGATACAGTGAGCTCCCCTCTCAGAATGCTCATTTGTACTCGCATAAATAGTTATTTGAAAGATAAAAGCAAACATGTTTGTTTTCTGTTTGTGTTTTTTCCCCCTCTTCTCAACTCCCCAAAGGCATTTATGAGCACTTTGGTAAAAAGGACCAGAGAAGAATTTAGCTGAAGAAGAGGAGCAGAGGATGCTTTGATGTACTCTTAGATTAAGTGAAGTCTACGGCGGTGTCTACAAAAATACATGCAGCGTATACACTGAGCTCAGCTAGACAGATTCCTCTCTGCTGGCCCTTCCTCTCTGGTCCCAAACCACCACAGCATGAAAGACATGAGTCTTGTGTGCTCCGTGGTAGCAGGAGACTTGTATGGACCGTGTCGACAGCTTCAGATGAAAAATTCCCCAAAGAAACACAAACTGGGAAGTTTTTTCCCCCAACCAAGAAATTTCCCCCAACAAAAAAAAAATTAAAAATCTAAACTTTTAAAAAACACTGGGTTCACGGTTGCTTTGATTTATTTTTTTTAAAAGAGATTTAGCAACTAGGCAATGCTCTGAAGACGAGCATTGCCCAAGCGACTCGACACAGTGCTGCTGTTTTGAGTCTGAGGAAGACTGAGTTGGAGAGAGAGGAGGAACAAAAGACAGAGAGAATGATTTTGCAACTTGTTAAGAAACAGTCAGCATTTTTGATTATCAATTGATCCTAAATTTTAAACATTGGATTCCGTGTGACGAGCTATTCAGCCAGAGGCAACACAAAGTCTCAAGTCTAACCTTTTCATATTTTATGTATTCTACTGACTTGCAAACTAGTTAGAAAGCAGAAAGAGCTGACCAGTGGGTTGTTGGCGGGGATGTGTGATCCTCGGTAATAATATACAGTAAGCAGGTTTACAAATCAGCAAGCAGGCGTTTTCTTAAGAAAACATTCCTTGGCACAGTGTGGCAGCTATGATTCCCACTATGCTGTGCAATTTGTATTTGTTTAGGGTGTTAATGAAAGGTTGCATGAATAATTTAACATAAACAAAGCCCGTGATTCCAAACTAACTGCAACTCTGTAAACACACGAAGCAGCTCCACGGCATGTGGTAGATATTCTGGTGATCTGATGCTGACCTCTACTGGACGGTTCGGCAGAAGCCTGTTACCAGACTGACTCAACATTATCCTCAGGCACCACCACATGCCAGGCCCTATCCAACTATATAAATTCATTATAATCTCAAGTTTGTGATGCAATTTCAATTTAATTTTTATTGTGTATTGATTTTCTAACGGTAAATGATACCTATATTTTACACACAAGAATACCAACCATCATCTTTATATCATAGCCCCACGGACACTGGACTTTTGAGGCCGCTACCAATATCTGAAAGAATGAGATAATGGTACACTGTAGTGGTCAAGATTCATATTGTTTTACATAAGAGTACCACAAACAGTTTTTGATAACGTTCCTTAAAGTTGTTTATCAGAGAGACATTTCACAGGACTTTATAGTGCTTTCTGGAGGATCAGTTATCTACTGCTTCTACATGACCTCAAACATATGCCTATATGATACATGTGCAATAAGTTAATATTGGCACATAACTCTGCTTTATAGTCACATTTTAATTCAATTACTCTGCAGGGTCTTCATAGGTTTCACCCAAACTGTGCTTTCCAGTAGGGCTGCAACAAATGCTTATTTTTCATTAGTGATTAACCAACAGATTATTTTCCCGATTTATCAATTTATCATTTTGTCTATAAAAGTTAGAACGTAATGAAAAATGTCCATCATGGTTTTCCAGAGCGCAAGGTGTGCATCATCACATGGTCTTGTTTTGTCCAACCAACAGTTCAAAACCCCCAAATTAAATCAGAGATCAGAGAGCAAATGTGTGTTATTCATAGCCTGAAAAATGACAAAAAGAGTTGATTACATTTCTGTTGATTAAAAGATTGATAAATTGACAACTTGTTTCAGCTCTGCTTTCCAATAAACTCCAAATAATCAAGAATTCATGAATGAGTTGACAAACAATCGGCGGCCTAAGAGCTTTCTCCCTTAAATACTATGTCAGCTAAATATTAAACATTTATTTATTTACCACCCTTCGTACCGCTTGCAAAAACGGGCAAAGACAGAGATCCTACATGTTATTAGTGAGCTATGTGAGAATTAAGATGCAAGTGTTTTTCAGCCCTTACTTCCAGTCATGATCAACCTTATTGATCCATTCCCATCTCTCGCACCCACCCACACACACACACACACACACACACACACACACACACAAACCACATGTACAACTGAAATGTCCAGTTGCCCCAAAGCCCCATCCCTCTGGACAACAAAACAAACCTTTTCCCCGGTTTTTTTTTATTACCCTACAAGTTGAGGAAGGTCCACTTCCCATTTCCTCCCTACTTTTTTAAGCCAACCCCTCTCTCTCTACCCCCACACACACATTCACACACCCAGCAGCACTACCACCCCACCCGGCTCAATTAACACTGCGGGTCCAAGGGTGTGAATTATTTAGCGATGAATTATTAATAAATAATAACAAAGGGGCCCGGGGGAGACGCGGCCCGGTCAATTAGGAGAGAAGGGAAAAGTGAAGGCGAGCAGCAGGGGGGTTGGGGGGTGGGGGGGCTGGAGGCAGCTGATCTACTCTGCGCCTCATCATTATCGCCGCCCGTCAGACACAATTACCTCAGCTCCGCGCTTCCCAACACTTCAAACAACAGCCCGTCCCTCTGACTCTGACAGCCCTCCACTTTCTATTGCCTCTGCTCAGCCAACACACACACACACACACGCGCGCGCACTACACAGTCTCCATCTACATTACAAGCTTGGATATTAATCATATATTGTGACATGGCCACAAAGAAACCTTGTTTCTGATCGGCAGGTATCAGCTAAAATCACATATATAGGACACCTCAAACCTGCAGCAGCTCAAGCCAACAGTTCAAGGTACAGTGCCTATAAAGTAAGTTTTCACTGTCTCTGAACTTTTCGTGTTTTACTGATTTACAACACTGAATAAAAGTGGCTTTTGTTATGTGGCTTTTTTTTTTTACACTGTTCGACAGAAAAAAAAAATCATTGTCAAAGTGAAAACAGATCTCTACAAAGTGATTTAAATTAATTAGAAATACAAAATACGAGTCTGCACGAGTTTTCACTCCCTTTAATAGTGCACACCTAAATCATCAGTGGTGCAGCCACTGGTGATTAGTTAAGCTGAGATCTTGACTGCAACATAAATACACATGTATCTGAAATGTACAACTTTTGGTGAGTCAGTATTGTGGCAGGAAAACCTGAACACCGTGAAGACAAACGAACACTTGAAGCCATTCTGAGAAAAGGCACTAAATCTGCTTTGGTTTAATGTTGCAAGACAATCAAACATGAAAACTTCCAAAGGGGACGAATACATTTTATAGGCCCTATTCATTAAACTACAGTTAATTAGAACGGCAACACTTGTGCGTCACACCAATTTACTCCCAGTGGTGACACAAAGCCAACTAGGAGTTACAAAACAATCTGTGAAAAGTGGATAGCAACTAGTACTATATTGTGATGTTACAGAGACTTCTGATGAGGTAACTTTTAATGCACCACCAACTGGGTGACATACTGCAGGTACAGGATACTCTTCAGTGAAAGAAAAAGCAGTACATTTGAAGGTTATACAGTAGGTTTGTGTGTCTTTCCGTCTAATTAGGCGAATGGATGGATGGATGCAATGGATTGGACTTGTTATGGTTCATCTATAATTTTCCACAAGCCTTTGATATTCAGTCTGCAGATATATAAAACATCAGTTAACTTGTCTCTAAACCTGTGTGCCTCTGTGTGTCTCTCAACAGAGGGGTTTGGATTTGATGTGCAGACAGAACTGCAGGAAACATTTGTGATTTTCTTTTTTAATATTAAAAATAAACTGTTAAATTGGTTGGAAAAGATATCCTCCTCCTTTTTATAGCATATGTAATTAAATCAAATCATTTGAAACTGTTCATGCCCCTGAAGATACAATATATTGCACAACACATTGAGCAGCACATGTGTGTAATGTCAGTAAATCCATACCATTTTAGAAATTCACTCAACTTATGTCATTTTCGACCCGTTACTGTGAGAACATATTCAGAGCATGTGACCTTTTGATACCACAAGATGGTGCTAACTATCCACAAAGTGTAAACCTTATACAGAGTACTGTAATTTAATCATCAACAAGATATGCTCACATGTACATATTTGTGACAAAGTAGCGAATCCTGCTTTTTGTTTTGTATGAGTTCACTACTTCTATAGTAGCAGCAGTGTTTGATGGTAGTCATTGTGCTATATGGTGTTGTAATGCTAATCCAAAAGCACAAGGTGGCAGCCTTTGTCTGTTGATCAGGGTAGACCGCCCCCAAAATGATGACTGAACTCACCTATCAAGCTGTTTTGTTTGAGTCTGCTGTTTTGTTTGTCAATCCCAACATCCATGTAGCTGAGCAGTGAGCAGGTTCTCCATGTTACTGCTGTAAAGAGCAACCAAACCTGCAGCATAGATCTGTGGAACAAATAATATACTGTAAAAACCTCATGACAGTTACATCAATTCTAACCAATTTACAATTTCAAACTGGGGGGGGGGGGGGAGGGGGGACACACCTTAACATCTACAGAAAAAACAACTGTGTTGATATGATTTATATTTATAGAACTTTGTCATCTCAAATATAGAATTACTGCATGCATCACCTTTCTATCCAATAATGAAGTTGCTGTCAAATCTCTGAGAAAGCATTTTGTGTTATTAAAGCAGCTTGTCTCAATTAGGCTAAAGCACACCAGCCAACTCATTGGGAAGAGAAACGTGGCATGCGTCCCATAAGTAACTTCATTCAGCAGGAGAGCAGAATGCAGTCTTAGTCAGCTTGTGGTCAGCATAATAGGATAAATAGCGTGTGATAGATAAATGCTGACCAGGAAAAAATAACATTAAGTGGGCAGTGTCTCTATCAACGAAAACGTGCACATCATGACTGACAGTCACTAATACTGATAATACACTGCTGTTTAGCCATGCGCCAACTATAGTGTGTACAACAACGAGGCAACATTTTCGTTCCACAAAAACATATTGATTACATCCAGCCATTCTGTCGTCTCTCTCTGTCGTCTCTCGGGGAGTATTGTTGACTTTCACGAATCTTACAGGATTCAGTACTGGTCTGTAGGGTATGACACGTGGCAAGGAAGTATGACAAATTGCATTTATGAATACTGCTTCCTCTCCTTTGATTCCAATATGTTTAGGTAGTAGAAGATGCATTGTATGACAAGTAATGTCTCAATTTGCATCCATTCATTGTCTTACAAGGAACTGCTCTTTTAGGGCCTTGATGGGGTTTCTTCCCATTCCCATCACAACATACCTTATAAACAACAGATCTTACTGCAGTATGTTGTATGTATGAAAAGCTACACAAATTCTCTATATAATATACACAATGAAGTGTAGACAGAAAGACCTTTTTTATAGTCTTGTGCAAAGGTCAGTATAAGACAATTAGATACCATGCTGTCTGTTGAGCTCACTTATACAGATCTTATTGCATTATATAGCTTGCCAAGTGTATAGCTTATCTATAAAATGCTTGAATATGAATGTGCAAACTGCAGGCACCAAAATCAGTGCTATCTTAAATGTGATTTTCCAGACTGGCATTTTGTCCATGATATGATGTCATTCTTTGGAATGAAAGCCATGAGCAAATCACTCCTTTATTGACCACACAGCTGAGGGTTCACTGATTAGTTTGGAGGCAAAAAACTAATACATCCATACCCATGATTCAGGGAAGGGTTTGGTTTTTGTAAAAACTCAAGTCATCAATCAGACGCCATGCTCAGACACTCTATGCCAATAACCTGAAATATATTATGAATTATCTGCTTGAAAATGAAATTTTTCTTTACAGTCAAATGTGTTGTCAAAGAAAACGCCTTTAATTAACAGGAACCTGTTTAAAATTAAACTCCTTCTTACACAAATGTAGACACGCATTTACCAAAGGAACTCATTCATTGTGTTAATTAGGTAAAGCAAGATCAGGAACCTAGGAAAATATGACTCGTCATAGTTTTCAGTTTTCTCAGGCCCACCAACAACATCAAAAACCTTCTCAGGTTTGGATCCCACAGAGAGACTTTAGAACCACTGTTCAACGTGGGCTCCAAAGCAGCATGCAGCTTGTACAGTGAAGAAGAGAACAGCGAGGCCATGTTTGAAGTTCTGTTTCTGGTAAGCTGGGCGCAGTTTGTGAAAATACTGGACTGAATCATTGCTTTTGCCACGGGCAAAGACATTCTCATCCTGGGCAGAGAGTAAACATCCGTGCGACTACAAAAATATCTTGGAAGATGCAAACCGCTGCCAGCTAACAAAACAGGTAACCAAATAATGTCTGTATCTCCACCTCAGTGTCATGGCCGTGCTGATGGGGATGGACTGGAATTGAGAGTAATGTAACAAGTAATGTCACCAATTTCTTCTGCTGCATAATAAGCAAAGCAATTTAATTATTTTTCAATGCGCATTGGTTACATTTTTCAAGTAACTTGCCCAACAATGCTTGTGAAACACCAGATGTTTACATTCATTCAAAGTTGCTTATTGAGTGAATATTGAAAGTACAGACATATCAAAAGGCAGTTGATGTTAATTAAGTCACAAAAGTGCAACGATGGAAGTAAATTCGCTCAAACTGTGTGAAATCCAAGATGATGCAAATAACTTCTTCCGGCTCATTGGAGTGCTGCTCAGTGCTTCCACTGATGGCTGGAAGCTGTATTGCAGCAAACTAATGATAACTGCAAACACGGTTTTGTTTGTTCTTTAATTTGACCGTGTTTAAACACAACAACACGGTGCTCAAACACTTATCTTTTCATGTTTCATGCACAAGATAGCAAACCTACCTATCTTCTCGAAGGCTTATTTGGGATTATGAGAAACCAACAGGTAGATAGATTGGTGAGTGACTTTCGCAAAAGCTCCAGAGCTTTTGAGTCCAGGACAACGTCTGAGGGTCCTCGAGCTTCATTTTCAGAACTACCTGTCTACTCCAGGTGTATTAGCACTTTGTAGTTCATGGTACATATTCACGTGCTAATAAGGGCTTTAAAACGGACCCCAGCCAATTAATCACTACAAACCAGCTGCTGGTTTTTTTCTTTTCTTCTTCTTCTTCTTCTTCTTCTTTGTCTTTGTGTTTATTGGTGGCTCGCACACCAACTTTAATGATGCATATCGCCACCTACTGTATCGGAGTGTGCAGATTCATGGCTTTATATCAACTGAGTGAATTTGGTCTACAGAATTAAATTAAAAATATGAATTAAAATTACACCCTATTTCCTAACCCTGCCTGTATTATGTATCCTATCACCCCCCCTTCTCAAATGACTTCTGTATATTATAATGATGTCTCCCGTTGTTGTCGATATTCCATTCCTTCTGCCAAGCATTTATTATGGCTAATCTAATTAAAGATTTTGCCTCTCCCCTACCATAAGCTACTTTTATCACTTGGTTAGCTTCTTTGTCAATTTGTCTACTTGTTAATTAGCTTTGGCACCCATATGAACAGGGGCCCAGCAAAACTGCACATATATACCCATCCTTTGTCATTTTAAAAGCATTATGTGTATTTTACACATGAGATTTTCTCTGACCGTTTGCCTTGAGGTCAACCCTTTTGAGAGCTACTGCTGAATCTGAGCAAATTAATATTTTTAGTGGTTGCACTTGCTCTACCCACTGAAGGCCAAAAATGACTGCAATGATTTCATTTATCTGTCAACCTGTGGCATATATTACCATTAAATTCTGGTGCATATATATCCATTCCCACATCAGGTTCATCAGGAGTCCTTGAACCATCTGTATATATTGTCAAACATGTTTGTGAACGTGATCTTAACAATATGATGCATGTTATCTGACACTGACCAGTTCTTCTTTTCATCCAGAAGCTGTAAATGAACATATGGATCTGGAAGGATCCATGGAGGAACTTTACTACAGACAACAGATGGACTGTAAGTTTACCCTTTCAGCCTCATCATTTCTGTGATCTCAGCTATATTCCATCCAAAACCTCCGCCGTTATTATCCTTTGTATATTCCCAGCATTCACTTAAAACCTCAGCGGTGGGTTGTTCTTTTCCACGTGCTTTTAGTCGTACCCAATATGCTACAGATAGTTTCTCTCGTCTAAGATATAGATAGAGGTCGCTCACCAGCTTCAACTAACAGAGCATTTACTGGGGATGTTCCCATAGCCCCTAAACATAATCTTAACGCTCTGTTTTGAACCTTGTCTAACCTTTGTAATGTTGTTTTACAAGCTTTTCCATATACTATACATCCATATTGGATCTAATTAATGGCCAATATATGTTTAACAATGATAGCTTGTTTCTATGTGCTTTATATGAGAGTTTCCATGTGTTATTTCCATCGAACCACAGCCCCCGAGGATTTGAATTCTGGCACTCTCTCTAAAGGTTGTTCGTTGGCGTAAACAACGTGTGGGACGATGTTGGCAACTTGACACCTTGAAGCCCCAGTTATATATTACATATATGACCAACTTTCAGCAGCCTGCAGAGCCCTCTGAAGAGTCCGAATCACATGCCTGACATTTCCTCCTTATCCTCCAGACTTGCCCCCGAACCTCTCTCTGAGTGCACCCCTAAATATGTCGTTTATCATAGCATTGAGAGGGATCAGACTAATTGCGCGTCGTTGAGGAGCTCCATGCGGTACCCGCTGGCAGCTGCTGCGTTAGCACACACGTCCGGCTCGGGTGGGTGTGGCCGCTGTGGGTGCAGTGCCCGCTGACGTCCACGCGGCTTCTGGGACGGCACGTAAGAAAACGTCGTCCAGTCCAGTTTAGTAGCTGTCGCTGTCCCTGCTGGCTGGTTCACGCAACAAAAAAATAAAAAAATAAAAAAATAAAATAAAACCGGGGAAAGGAAAGACAAAAAAGAAAAAGGAAGCGTAGTTTCCAGCGCGGTCACCAGGAGGAAATGGTAGCGCCCGCTGTCCCGTAGCTAGCATCTCCTCTGTCGGTGTTTACACGGGCGACAGAGCGCTTCCAGCGGGTAGAGACCGAGCAGCGGGGGGACACGTCTGTACCCGGTATGCCCCAACAGCACCGCTAACACGGTCAACGGCTGATGATGGCTTCGGTGCGGACGGTCGGCAAAGTTACGGCGAGACTTTTGGGAAGTATCCCGTGTCTCCACTACGGTCTCAAACCTACTCGCCCGGTTACATTCCTACACCAGGTAAGTGAATCCTTTCAGCAGGGGAAATGAGTTCGCCGCGGGGTCGCTGCGCCGCGGTGCGACTGGTTTTGTGTGGCGACGAACTGGCTTCCGGCTTTTTGGGGCACAGCAACACAGCGCACTTTGGTAAACCCGTGGTCGGCCCGCAGAGCCAGCTTAAGTCTTTTTTTTTTTTGAGAGCACTGTTCAAAAAAAAAAAAAGTTGTTGGCTGTGTTTACTCGCGTCTAAACTGTTCCCACATTCCTGTCTGTTCCTGGCCGCGAACGGCGGTTCTCTGCCCCTGTTTCTACCTGCTCTCCATGTCGGTGCCCTGTCATTTTCATTCCGGACTTACAGAACAGCAAATAAATAATTCAGGTGCCTTACCGAGCTCCCCGGGGGTTTGGGGAGTCTAAACGCGTCTACATGACCGATCAAGCCTCGACAAGTGTGTGCGGCCGATTATTACTGTGCCCATTATGTCGTCACTCCGTCAGTTGCTCCTCTGAGGACGCTGTGCAGGAGAAGGAGGCCTTGATCAGGCTGCTAAATCTACTTCTAAACTTTAAGTGGGGGACTTGCCTCGCCCTGCACAACCCCAAGAGACATCACTAACGCTGCTATACTCTAGCAGCCTAACTGACAGTGTGTTCAGCATTAAGGTCACATCTTGCTGTATCATCCATCAGTATTGTGCATCATTAGTTCATCACTGATCTTCACGGTTGCCGGGTAAATATCTGAGATGCATACAGTTGTGAGCGTAGTGCAGGTGGGAGCATCGGCAAGAGATTTTTCTGGTTTCATTAGTAAGCGTGTCAGTTGGGCCAGTTTTAAATGGCCTATCTTCTCATTATCCATTTTATCATCCATTGAACGAATTTGCAGCGGTCAGCTAGGTTGTGAGCAACCAGATCCCAAGAGGACACCTATCAAACCTCAGCCAGTGCAGGGAGAACAGGGCACACTGTGTCGCCAAACTCCATAATAGTCTCCATACTGAGTGAAGACTCGCACAGTCTGTGGCATTGAGGAAAAGCACATTATATCTGTTGGATGGACAAGCTGTCACGATTCACTCCTGCATGCAAGAATGACTAAGATGAGTTCTATTTTTAGGCAGAGTCTATATATCTATATATATATATATATATATATATATA
>JAVQJF010095871.1:0-20541 GCA_036023855.1 Gadopsis marmoratus | reverse complement strand
CACCTGTTCACCTGTCTTATGACCAGGGTGTGCCACACCCCTTACGTCATATCCTCCCACCTCTCTTCAGCAACAATAAAAGGCAAATTGCCCGCATGAGACATTTCCCACATACAGTCAGCATAATTCCTAACGAAGGGGAAAAAACATCAAAATGGCTTCAACACAGGGGCAGTGTCTTTAATCCAGCCACGAGGATTACTCTGTATCATACCTCTAAATTTTCAGTTCCTGTTAAAATTCCTACTACGAAGTCTCCAGACTGTTCCTTTGATTAGATGTTCTCGCCGTGTTGGGTAATCCCTCCATCTCACCCATATCTTGAGAGGCTTATATCATGACCCATTTGAACTTGCCTTAATCTCACTACCTGTGCTTTATTCTTTCCTGACACTACATCTGTTCCTTTGTGTTTTACTGTGAGCTGCAATCCACGCAAAGCCTCCATGTCACTGTTTAGTTGCCATCTGTTGTGTCTGCCTCAAAGTCTCCTTCCAGTCAGCCGAGCACGGTACCAAAGGAAAACACTTCGCAGATGTCTTTACCAGGTGCTCAAACTATCGCCGCTGGCTCCGATGGCTATGTGTTTGCAATGTAGGCATTATCACCCAACTTTGCTGTTTTTGTTCAGCCAAGTCTGAAGACATCAAATCTATTATGGGTCAGTATCTGGACCTGATCCATGATTGTAGAAGCTACATATATACAGCTCTGGAAAAACTTAAGAGGTCACTGCAAAATTATCAGTTCTCTGGTTTTACTATTTATAGCTATGTGTTTGAGTAAAATGAACTTTGGAAATTTTGGAGTGGTCTCTTAATTCTTTCCAGAGCTGTATATATATATATATAAATGTATAAAAGAGCTAAGCAACAAGTAACTTAAATATAAAGTACAGCTTGCACCAGACCAAGATCACTGACAGACAAAATCTTTAAACCTTTTCCCTGCCTGAAAAAAACAGTCAACCACAATCAAAATGCCAAAACACCAGCAGCTGCTATATAAATCAAACTTTCTCCTTGTAAAAATATCATTAAAACACTGCGGGCTAACAGAGTGTTTTAATCTCTCCTCACTGAAATAGCACAGCTTTTACCATTAACACATAACATAATAATATGTTAATAAAAAAACAAAAAAAAAACGAACAAACAAGCAGCTGCTAAACAAATTAGAACGCAGCTCAGCAGTTTGTCTGGATGTGAGGGGAACAGATGATGATATTACCCCAAATGGCTGAAAATCTGTGACTGTTGAAACTTCTCCCTGAAGTATTTTAATATAGAAAAAACTGTTCAGAAACACAGCAGCCACCCTGCAGATGGCTCCGCACCTGTCAGAGGAACATGTGAGCAGAGATTTTAAGCATTATTATTGCCTCTTAAAGTACACTCAACATCATAATGTGTGTCCTGTTTGATTTTAATGTAAGTTATACAGAGTTATTTGTATTATTATGTAATGGTCAGTGTTCCGGCTTTCGGGGGCCGCTGGGGTGTACTTTACCGCCCAGGACCAAATTATAATGAGAGTGAATACTGGACTTACATTCATCAGCTGAACACAAACAACTCCAAAGCAATGTTAATATTGCTCAGCATCCACTGGCTGTGTAAACAGCAGCTGTTTGCTTATACATTCCTCATATCAACTATATAAAAGGTTAAAGGTTAGCATGTTAATGTTATGTTTACAGCTTGTTCTGTTGTTTTGAAATTACTGCTTTAGGACAGACTGCTGGTCTTTACATTACATCTTTAAATTACAGCGGAGCCAAATGTAATGTAACTGGTGAGCTACTCGTTAGCCATTATCAGAGCTTGTGTATAATTTTGCAGTCGACACCGAAGGTTTATAAGTGCTGAAAAAAGGTAAGAAAGTATAGCACACAGGAGGTATAGTAAGTAATACAGGAGGTAGATATTATGTTTCAGTAGAAATGTCATCTATTATTACTATTGGCTTTGTTGGATGCTATCAGCCTTTGATTCATGTGAAGAAGGTTGATATTTTTCTGATAATAGTTTAAGATATTCCACCTCCCTGTCTCTATTCAGGGCGCCACCTTCCACTCATGGTGTCAAACAGTTATATGCTATTACTGCCCACTTGCTGGTCTTTGTGTGCAGACAGATTGTGTGGGTGTGGAGCTTTTTAATGAAAAGAGATGGAATTCATCTTATTAAAGTCACGGATGACACATAGCAATTATTTCCTTAACTGTCATAGCTCATTCATTTTAGTTATATATTGTGGATGAAAGTCTTGCTAAAACCTAACATTTATGGTGTTTCAAAAGTAAAATGTTCTGAATCGTAGGCCATAGCACAAGTTTGTTGACTGTGCTCTGCCAAAATTTTATGACCCAGCTGGAAATTACCTGGTAATTACCTGGTAATTACCAGCTCACAATAAAATGACTTGACCAAGTGTCCTAATTAACATGCATATAGGTAGTCTCTCCATGATTCATTAACTTTAACTGGGGGAGGGGATCTCTCTCTGCCACCTTTCTAAATGCCAAATTATGCACATAAAGTACCAGCAGAAATCTCATTTCATTACCAGACAAAGTTTGCATATAAGACAAGACAGCCTCACAGAGCAATCACACTGACACATGCTCAGTAAATGAACAAAGGGAGACACTTCACACCACTGACTGTTTCTGCTTCCCCTTCTCTAATGTGCCCATTAATGCACACTTGATCAAGATTCTGATGCAACAGAGCAAGCAGCTGGGATGGAAACATTTATTACATCCAACCGTAACAGCTATGCTGTTCTTTACTTGTGTTAATTTGATCCTCAATAACAGACCAAAAGCAATTACTGGGTTAGTCATTCTCCTCATATCTATTTTACTCCGGTCTCATAACATCACGGACGGGGTGTAGTTAGGTTTATTTAGTAAAGTATCGAATTGCGCCCGTGGTTCTTGTTTTTGTCTCACAATAACAATAGAAATGTCTTTGAGAGAATTCCATTTAGATTTAACAGCCATTTTTTCTTGTAGCCTGCAGCTGTGTAATTAATGTTTGGAGGCATGATCAAACCTGCACTCTAATCTTCAGTGTGAACTTCTGAAGAGCTATGTCTTTTTTTTATTGTAACGTTGACCATTCTAAATGAGAAAAAAGGACCCATATGCCGGAACATTCATACCTAAGGCTTTACAATCACCTTTTACACATTTTCTAATTCACTTTCAGTGGTGCACTGAATCTTTGTGATAAGCTCATTTAGAGCGCAGGGCAACACCGTACCTCATTTTTGGTAAAATGAGCTGGTGTTTGTTAACTAAAACATATGAAATGGATGAAAACAAAGAACGGTGCAGTATTTCAGGTTCAGGTGGCCACTCTGACATCCATAGATCCACGCTCAGTGTCGGTCCGTCAGTGCACCACTCTGGCCCAGACTAAAATATCTCAACAATTATTGGATGGGTTGTTATGAAATTTTGAGCAGACATTTTATAGCCCCCAAACAATGAATCCTGCTGACCTTGGTGATCCCCTGACTTTTTCTCTAGCACCGCCAGCAGGTCAGAATTTGTTTTTGCCCAGCAAAACTAAGGGCATTCCCATCAGCCCCAGCTGTGCTTTATGTTCAGTGCTAATTATCAATGTTAGCATGCTAACAGGACAAACTAACTGAATCTGCCACCTTGTGCATGTTTGCATGTTGATGTTAGCATTTAGCTCAAAGCGCCTCTGTGCCTAGCTTCACAGAGTCGCTTGCATAGCTGTAGAGTCGCCGTGTATGGTTTTATTAACATTTATTAATTTCACATTTATATGTAAAATTAATATCCACAGTAATGTAGTTTTGAAGCTCTACCACACACTTGTTTTTGTACATGTACAGAGCCAAAATACTTGTGATCGGAAGAATATACATCTTCCAACGTACTATTCATCAGCTTTCTGGAAATCCCCAAAATACCAAATTAGAGTTTTAAGACCATATCAGTTAGTATTATGGGATGTTTCAATTTAACCTTTAATAATGACGGAATAATTAGAAATTTAGAACACGTTGTGCACATACAGCTAACATTTAATTTTCAACTTCCTATCATCTGCTATGCTGTAGAATGTAATAATATTAGATTTCATCTTGGCAGATCTATGGTGAATGGCGTCTTCTTGCATGGCCTTTAACAGTGATGAATATCTTTTAGCAACTTTCACAGCATGTTCTAGTTTCATCTTAGGGAAATAATTAGGCTAAATCATGGTATGACATTTCCACTTTGCTGTACAAAAGTAATGCAATTTTAAATAGAAAAAAAATGCAGTACATTCCGTGACTGCTTAGCTGTAAGATCTTGACGAAGGTCACTCAAACACATAGAAGCCGTGAGGTAATGTCTGGCCAGCAAGCGGCTCCCATGAGGCAGGTAGTGTCAAGAGCTCTAATGGGCTGAAAATGACAATTCTTATCTTCAGGCTGGCAGATGTGGATAAAGTACACTGATAAATAAGGAGCTAGTTGACGATACAGTGTTGATGAGACAGGGCGTGAAAAGATCTTTAACATGCAGCTGCTTCTGGAATGAGTGTCTGATATGCATTAAGTGCATTTGAGGTATAGGAGTTAAAATGAAATAATCTGCACAACAATTATGTACAGTTATTATGTTACTATGTCCTGGATAATACTGGTTTAAATACAACTTTAGTCATAAAAATCTTAGCAAAAATGATCTGATCAGTAATGTTCAGCGTGAGCTTGTTATTCTCATGCACCTTCACTAATCTGCAATTAATCTGCAGATTACTTTTCTTTATTAACTGATTAATCATTTGGCCTATAATGTCAGAAAATAGTGAAAAATGACCATCACAACATCCTAAAGCCTACGGTGTCATGTGACCAACAGTCCAAATCCAAATATGTTTAGTTTACAGGCACATAAAAACACACACAAACCTCTTATGAAAATACAGAGAAGTGCGTCAAGTCAGTTCTCTGATGCATTAATCGTGTGATTAATAGGAAAGCCTTTGATTTAGATCTTTGAAACACTGAGAGCTAGTTACTGTTTTTTTTCATTATTCGTAAGAGAAACAACCCAAAGTCTGCCAGGTCCCACCTCTTCCTGTAGCAGAAGAGACGGCGACTGCGGTAAAGACGTTGGGTGGCACCGACCTTGTTGGCACATGCGTTGCTTTTAATTTGGTCCTTCCAGGTTGAGGAGTGACACGTGTGAGCAGGAACCCGAGACGCGAGAGCAGGCTGAGAGTAATGTTATGTCACTTGTTAAATCTGTGTTTCAGCAACTTTCCTTTTAATCCCATCTCTCTCCCTCTCATTTAGCTCTTTTGTCATTGTTTCAGTCTGGCTAATGTGGCATAATGAGAGTGATAATGAGAATGCTGTCTCTTATGTACGCCACTGTTGTGTGAGATGCTGTCTCAGTGGCTTTATGCAATTGTTTGGGCAGAGAATCAACAGCTTGAAATATAGGACTTCTTTCACTGACTACTTAACAAAGTTTCCCTAATAACAACAAACAGTGATGGGGAATCAGTACAAAATAACAAGAATTACTGGTGTTTATACAGTGTATACACAATATAGTTGCTTAAGCTTGTTTTCATTTTAATATTCCAATCAGCCTGTGGCCTTAATTGACTGATTCATGCGTGTTCGTGTATGCACATATGTTCACTAGCATTTTGTAACAATAACTAATGCTTGCTACACATCCAAATCACGTCAACTCACAAATAAACTTAAAGCATCAATATTCCTGTCGCCAAAATTGGCCTAGTGTGTGGGGAATCAGTATATAATAATGTTTTGCCAAAAGACAGACGTTTAATCAACCTGGCCTTTCATAATGGGCGCTTTTCCTCAAACTGAAAGGGTATTCCCCAGAATCACTCTTCAGCCTACAAGAACATACATCAATAACTCTAAAATTTAAAAATAATGTACAGTAAAGAGCCATTCAAATTCAAAAAGGGCTGAATTGGCTTGACCACAATCAGGTAAGTGTAACTATAATTTATATACACTCACGAACGTATGTTTCAGCCTATTGGACCGAGCACATTTGAGAATCATATGACAAAATTTCAGTGCACTTACGAAACAGCAATGTATACATTTTTGGTAATCGTAGTCAACCATTAAACTTGCTATATGCCATTTATTTAAAAGAATAAGCAGCTTCTATGGATTTGTTACAAAAGCATTTATCCTTAACTCTGTAATATGTCAAAAATAATCACAAAAAGAAACACTGTTGGTTTCTGTTGTCTACCATATTATATTTTAATATAACACTAGTCTGTCCTCCTGTAGTCCCATTTGTCAGTCAGCTCTGTCCTTTCTGTTCTCCCTTCACTGGAGAGCGGAAAGCAACGATTGCATATGGTCCATGTGCCACGCGGGTTCTTAAAATTGCAGCCCACTCACAATCAGCACTCTATGCCCTATGACTTACAGTGGCCTGTAATTTACACAAACTCGGTGTCACATTAGAGACATGCAAACAATTTAAAGTCGAATTCCAGCTGCCAACTTGACCATTCAACAGTTGCTCTTATAGAGTGACTCATAATAAACACAACAGTAAAAGCGATCTCCTTCAGTGCCAACAAGTAGCCACATAGTGTTCCTGTCAACAGTCTAAGGTTGTTTCAGCAACCAATAGAAATGTCTAATGACAAGCCAATCAAAACACCACCTGTACTGAATGTTGGCTTGATTGTTTGATTAATTGACTCAGAAAACACAACATAATATTTAAGGCAGTAGGGATTTCTGGCACAACTTCACCTACTTCTAAAAAGCTACATGAAGAAGGGAAAAAGTCTGAAGAGGTTGAAACTCACAAGCCGAAATGCATTGGTCTGACAATAAAGCTGTTCGTTTCGCTGCAAGTATTGCTTGAGTTTTGACCTCCTTACACTAATAATATCTGAATGTGCGCCAAAGATGAGCCCATGTTTGCAAATCAGACCCATAGGCCACTAGGATGCCAAACTGTAGAATGTTTAAACTAATTTGTGGTATTCATCCTGTAGTGGATATCCTTCCTGAAAATATAGTTGGGGACGTTTTCATTAGCACTCCTGATGACGACAACATTTTCGCTCAGCCATTGTAGCAGCCAGCCTATCATTAACATACCTGAGAAGAAAGATGAGGACCTAAATTGGAGCCTTGTGGCACCCTACAGGTTCTTGCATGGTGCCTTCAAAATCACACATTTTGGTATTGAATGGTCCACTATGTTGAATGCTTTCTGCCAGTCAGGCAATAACATAACATATATATTTCTCAACCTGACAAACACTAATCAAAATTATTAAAATCAACTCTGACATATCATTCAATTGGCTTCTTTTGATATGATATAATCTACTGAAACCTCTTTCCGGGTCATCACTGTTGAGTGCCATATATACAAAACATCATGAAGCTACACATGTCAATAATCTATATTCTTTTGAAACAGTATAACTCCAGTCCTTTTCATTTCACATTGGGAATTTACCCTGACTTATCACATATGGACAAACCGAGATTATGGTTAGTGAAACCACAAATGGCGACGGCACTATCCCTCAAGAATGTGACTGAAATATCATCCAAACCAGATGCTTTGTTAGTACATAATAAGGACCGAGGCTGGAGCTAGCTCAAAGGCACCAGGAACAACACATCTGCGTTGAATTCATATATTTAATTATCATCATCATGTTTTATGTGTTGCTGCCAAAGTCAAGAATAATGAAATGCAGCGTTAGGTTAACTGTTGTTGTAATGCAGAAATTTAACACTGTGAAGAGAAATTAACAGCATAATAACAAATCGTCTTGTTGGACGTGTCAGGATTTAGTCATCCTTAGGCTGCTCAGATGGAGAAGGAAGCAGGAACAAATCCTGAGAGGGTTTGCTCTGCAGGTCAATGTACTGATGAATCCTGAGACTGCTTCATGGAAAAAGTGTGTTGTGTGTTTGTGTTTGTATGTGTGAGGTTTATCTTTCTCCCTAAGAGAGAAATAAATGGAAGAAAATGGAAAGATGCCCTTCCTTTGAACATTGTCGCTCTTTGATTTAATCTGGCAGGAGAAAGAGGTCTAGCCTATCATTGATCTTCACCGCTGCCTCTCTCTGCGGGACGTGCGTGCAGGCTGCCATTCCAACCAAACGCTTCTGCGTCTAATTAAATATACCTTCAACCACAGGAGGAGATCTCAGCGAAATCACCTGCTCAAATGTTTGGTTGGAAGAAAATCTAAAGTTGTATACACATGGCATGATAAACCACAACAGTTCATTTATCTGGTTCCACACAGCAGGTTGACTAGTTTCTTGTTATAGGGGTAAAATAAATAAACACTGTAAGTTATAGGGGTAATTTAAGAATAACAGTGGATTTATTAGACGAAATGTAAACCTATTGTTTACCTGTGTTAGACATATAATATCATATACTATTAGTTTTGTCAAATAAGTGTGTTTCCTGTCTAGATTCATGTTCAGCGATAAAAACTAAATTTGAGTGTGGGATGTGCAACATTTTTACAGAGCACAAGCTTTAGTAACCCTGTCTCCTAGAAAATCGTGATCTTTCCCTAACCATAGTGCTCTTTTATGCTTAAACCTACAACTACGTAACCATAAAAAAAACCTTTTAGTTTTAGATTTAGTCTCTACAAGAAGACAGTGTACTATAAGAGTATTATTTTGTTGGAAAAAAAGTGAAATAATTTCTCAGTGACCATTTTGGAAATGTGTTCTGTAACTACGAACATTTTGGTATTTGGCAGATGTGTTCAATAAACATGTTAGCTAATTATGTTGACAAAAAAACATGATCCATGTGAAATTACATTTCTATCAACTTAATTGCTGTTCCAACTTAGCTGTAAAAACATAATTTCTAGGAGACAGGGTTGCTTGGAAAAGTACCTTTTGCTCTGAAGTAACAATTCCATTTACAAACTCATCCAGAAGGTTTTTTCAGCCATAGCAGAGCTCTGAAAAATCGGTATTTTTGACACACAAGTCTGTTCAACGCTTTTCAAAGTCCAGTTCACCTGCAGTTCAGGTGCATCAACAAAGAGGAAAAGCAGATGAAAGTCATAAACTAAGCAAACACACATGACTGACATATACATTTCACAAGGGGTTAAAAAATGCTGATACGGCTTACTGATGGTGGTGACACAATATATGAAATTGATATTGATTTGGCCATCTGCTGAGCGGACATTCATGCAGTCAGGATCACACGGGGAGCCTTTTTCGAACACCCTACGCTTGTTCACAGTGGGGAAACGGCACATATAAATTTGCTCGCGGAGGAACTGTCTCAGCTTTAGCAGCTTTGCACATTGTGTCAATGTCACCCTCTGGTTGGCAGTTTCACTTGCTGAGCTACAGCAGCTCTCACACAAAGACCTGCTACACAAAGATGGGCTGAATTGAATGGATCATAATATTAATCAGCACTGTGTGATCATGATTTAGGTACAAAATCTTGATAGAATTTCTGATTAATATGCATGTTAGACATTTTAGAATGTTTTTTTCCTCAACAAGTTCAGTAATGTTTTGCGATTTTCCTCCAGTCATTCTCCCTCTGGTTGTATCTGTTCATTAGAAATAGCAGTACACCACAGATGAACGTCAATTAACACAAAAGAATTAATGGAATCAAATCCAAGCAGGGACAAACTAAATCTAACAGGTACATGGTGAAATGTATTCACACAGGAGTAACAAAAAGCATTTGTCAAGTGTCTTTTTATTAAGCGTCAATACATCTGATGTGTTCATGCATTTAAGGAAACACTTCGTCAATAACTAAGGGAGTTAATAATTTATAGGAAATCTTTAGGGTGACGTAGCCTCGGTTTCCCTATACAATTACACCGTTTGTATTTGAGATGTCATGCTAACTGACAGACAAAGACAACCCACTAACATATAAAGAAACATATTTTTCCCCTTTCCTTTCAATGCAACATAGCAAATTACATATTGGAATTTATTGGTAGTAGTAAAATGTGATCCTGCTTCTTATTCAGATCTAGTTTTCTGTTGTCATAGAGAAATTTAATTATTTTCCAAGCTAAAGTGCTTGTTTGAATTTAACTTTAAATATAGGCGACCCCTGAAGACTGCTATAATAATCATATTCTTCTGTATTATTTTGTTGGAGCTTTGAATTTTTACCAGATGAATTCATTTGTATTCCACATTGTTAAGTGGGGCTGAAAGTGTCTCTGCAGAATATATTAAATGACAACGTTATGAGTTAGCCGTCTCTGAATACCTTTTGTTGTTTAACCATATTCTGTTATCTCGTGCATTTCATCTCACCCACAGGTATTACTAACAAGTCTGGTATTTGCAGGTCATACTCTTGAGGCTCCTGGGTGTATGGCTGCAAGTTGCAGCAACGTGACATCTTATTATTATTTTGGCCAGAAGAAATACATGTGGCTCCAGAAATTAGTTTTTAATCACTTAACTATCTGAAGAAATTTTACTCAGCTAATTGTGTTTGTCAGAACAGGAGACACAAGCATTTACCATCACTGTTAGTTTCCTAAAGACGACTTTAGAACATTACCTATCACACAGGAAATTGAACCTTACACGGACACGATCACACCACAGACAGAGCCCTAATTATTCCCTGTCGGTGCACAAGTCTAAGGCCCTTACCAAGTTTGAAATAAGGATGCATCGCACACAATTTCACAGAGTATCTGCTGTCTAATCACAAACATACTCATACAAGATTAGAAAATTACAGTGCAAGACACTACGCATTATTAAGCTCTTGCCAGAGGCTGATACGTATCACATTAAGCTTCCTCTGTCACGTACATGCTCATCTCTTCATCGCTGTCACCCTCTTTCTCAGAGACACTCTCTCGTTCTGTGCGTCTCCACATTCCTGCCACTTCTCCACTAGGCGTTCTTTCACCTCAGCTGTCCATCAAGTGTGCATGATAGGCCACACCAGCTTTGCGGTCACCTTTTCCAACAGTTCTTTCTTTTATTTACCCCTCCCAGGTGATACTATAACTGTCCAGAATCTTGCAAATTATGTTTAAAACTATCTAGACAGCTCCACTGAGGAAGAATCAGATAAACCACTCACTATGTCTTGTATTCTGTGCTGAACACAACACCGATGAGGACCGGACCTGATTTGACCTGTGATTGTCAGAAGGGGCTAACCAGGGATAAATCCAAGTGTTAAAGTTAGGAATAATTATGGGAGGGCTATGGCATTTGCCTACTTAACTAGACAGAAAGGGTTCACAAGACTGCGACAGGAGTTTTAAAATCCTGACATACTTTGAAAATCGAGAGAGAAACAAAATTTACTGATTGCCTTATATTTTTGTTACTTGTTTGGCCAAAAGAAATGTTTAGCTACTATAAGCCTCACTGTTGCGGTCCATAGTTGACTACTGATGTAATTAATCATTTATTGCAAATTACCCTCATTGATGTGCAGATCAGTTATACTGTCTGGTTACCAAAAGTTATTCTACATCTTCCAGCCAATCAAAAATCAAGGATTGTCAATCCTCAAACATATACCTATAAATAGTAAAACCAGAAAACTGATAATTTTGCAGTGCTCTCTTAATTTTTTCCAGGGATAGAGAGCTCTCTTTCTTTCTTTCTATATATATATTAGATGGCATCTTGCTTTGTCATATTAGTCTGAGGACTGGCCTGCAATCTTTAAAACATAGCCATCTTCTCATGCATCAAACATTGCACTGCGAGAGCCCTAAAGTGTGCAAAAGGTCTATTTAATCATAGCACGTACATTCAAATGTTGGTGCAGGGATATGAGTGGCTAAGCCATTAGAGCCTCATTAGAGCGCAAAACCTGTGTGAAATAGAACAGCAAAGAAGGTCAACGTTGAGGTCATATTTACACCAAGAGCTTTTAAATGCTTTGTTCAGGGGCAGTCAGTTGAGATTACACAGTATGTTGCCTCCATCCCGTCACAGGATATTTAATTTAACATTCCTATGGTTTGCATGTTTTACATACTGCTGTCTTGGCAGGTGCTTTCATATGTGACTGTGTGAAACAAGGCCAACATATAAACCAAGTCATTGTGCAGATGCTTTTCGTGCATCAACTGTGGATGCTTTCTATACACGTACCTAGCATGGACAGCAGGTTTAATTAACTACAAGTTGCAGCACTGGGGAAAAAGTTAACAATGAATTTAGAAAATTGCATTCACTGTATTTGAATTAGCTACCATCTGATTTTAGTTAATTAGATACAAACAAAGATCGGCGAAGAGACATTTGAGCTATAATTAAGACATCTTCAGTTACATTACTGTAAGCGAAGGGTGACACTTGGCACAAAGTAAACAAATGAGACAAAAGTTAATTGACTGCTTAACCTGCAGGACTGTTACATCCCCAATCGAAGCGAGGGGATGGGGGGCGGTTAGCAAACTGGGGAAAGAATCAGGGGAACGAAAGTGTGGCACAAACAAGGGATTTATTAGCTTAAAACTAACAAACAGCCATTTAAAAAACCAACTCACTAGGAGCAGGGAACGGGAATAGGAGATGACGAATGCCGTTCAGAAAACTGCCCTCTCTTCCACGAAGAGAGTAACTACCAATCCTGGTACACGCAGGCTGCCTAATGGAAGTCTGCCGAATGACCCACTGGCCCCATCTGCATCTCCTTTCCCAGCATTTGTACACCTGCCCCTGAAGAGCTAGTGAGGGCCGGCCGGGCACAATTACCTGCTGCAGGAGTGTACCTACCAGGAGGTAGTACCTGTGGAAGCAGAAAGGGAGCAGAACAAAACAAAACAACAAAAAAAACAAGCAAAAAACAAAAACACACAGCACTCTGGCTGTAACAAGTGTTACGTCCCCTTGATGCATCTAGAGGGAACTAAACCATCCACTATACACACTCCCCATGATCCTCTGGCACGTTACACAAGGGCTAACAGTCCCTGAAGCCAAATCTCCAAGTGGACATTTCTGTGCAGCAATTCAGCCGCTGGTGCCAGGTTGTGTCTTGGCAACCTTGTGCAAGTGTCAATGACACAGCAAAATGATGTTTAAGACAAGGTCAAGTGCTTTTCAAACAAATCCATCATCTGACGTAATAGCAGAGAGGTCAGTTTAGACTGCGTGAGTATTTATTATTCATGAGCGGGCGAGAGGACATGCACACGTCTCACCAAGCAGAGGACAAATGAATATAAACATCATCATCGCTCGCCCTCTTCTTACCTTTGTCTCTGAGGGGATTTTACCCTTGGATCAGTCTGAAAAACATACATCAATATATTGACTGGAATAATGCATTGAATTCCCAGAGGAATCCGTTTCCTTCCGGCTTTCTCCTGACAGCGTGTAGAAGATAGAAGCCATCCTCTTTTCATTCAAGGGAAACTGCACTGGCATTAAGACGTTTCAGTCAGTTCGCTTTGAAGACAAGTAGCAATGGGAGCATGCAGCTAATGAGGATTTGCTGAAAGATCAAATGAGCTTTAAAATAGCTGACAGTCTTGTACAAAATTTACAAAAGTATTGTAAATGAAATTATTACATTCTCTGAAAATTAATAGTTATGCATGGACCAAAATGTACCTCATGCACACTTGGGCCCCAACTCCAGTGAGAATTGAGATACAGTATGTGAATTCTCCTCCCAGTCCGTTATCTTGACTGTCAGTGTGGGTTTTTCCATTACCAAGAGGAAGTGGGAGTCAGCCATCCCCAGACTGTCTCCCGATGGCTTAGCTCAGTTGGCTGGAAAGATAGATTTCCAGCATCCCACACTTCTTTCAGTAAAATCACAAGAACAAGCAGAGCCTCTGTTTGATTTGGAACTCACCGAGCCACAAAATGATTAATACATGAAGTCTCGTCAATTACATATAGGCTAAACTGGTCAGAAGTTAGTCATAGGTCACTGCTGATGTAGTTTAAAGTCAGCACTGGCAGCAGAGTGGAAACGGGAGGGGGGGGTTCCACAGACAAGACAAAAAGCTACTGATGAGAGATTTAACTTGGTAAAGTAATGGTACGGCCCATTCTTTTATTGTACTTTCCACACCTTTCTGTGCTTCTGCACGCTCTTTGATCTGGCTAGTCTAAATTAAAATGCTCTGCATCTGCCACCCTGCTCTGCCACCCACTTCAATGCCACAGACATAAATTGTTTCTACCACAGGAGGCTGAGAGCTGGGCAGTCTGGTTCCTGGGAAGCATGTGGTCTGGCTGGGGTTTGGGTAATAAAGAGTTTCTCTTTGTGACCCATTTGTTGTTTGTTTTTTTACATTTTACCTTTTAAAAAAATCTTTTTTTTTTCTTTCCATAGTTTTTTCCCCCTTACTGGTCCTCTTTTAAAGGAATAGTTTGATATTTGTGAAATAGGCTTTCTTGCTAAGTTAAGAAAGGATCAACAATCATGTCTATGTGATCAATGTGAAGCTACAGCCAGTGGACAGTTAGCTTAGCATAAAGACTAGAAACAGTCTTTACTGGTTAAACAAATGTAAAAAAGGTTAATTAGTGAGCTAGTAGGTGGACTGTTTTTGGACAGAGCCAGGTAGCTGTTTCCCTCTGCTTCAAAGTGCTAAACTAAAAGTAAAGTCTTCCTTGCCATTTCTCTTCACACACAATTCATCAGAGGCCGTTAGGCTGCACACTTTCTCACCTCACCTACACCGATCAGACAACTTTATTGGCTGACGAGGTTGGAGGCTGGTCCGGGTGGAGGGAGAGTGAGGATTGACACAAAAGACAAATATAAGCAGGCAGGCAGACATGATCCGGGGGAACACAGGAGATGAGAAAACATGATTAAACGTGATGTAAACCACAACGGCGCAAACAAGAAATAATCTATGGAGACTTTGCCTTGAACGCAAACTACCACTGCAGCTGATGCAACGATCTGGCAACGAGTGACTGAAGAGCCAAAGCAGATACACTGCAGGCTGATGAAGTTGAAAGAAGGCAGGTGTGCATAATTAGATCAACAGCCAGGTGCGTCAGGAGAAGCTCAGCCATGTCTCTCTCTCTCTCTCTCTCTCTCTCTCTCTCTCACACACGAGACACATGAAGGAAGGGAAACACATAAGGGATAACAAAACCTAAACCACGACAGGATGTGATCGACTTTGACAAGGGCCAGATTGTGATGTCTAGACGACTGGGTCAGAGCATCTCCAAACTGCAACTCTTGTGGGGTGTTCCCCATCTGCAGTGGTCAGTACCTACCAAAAGTGGTCCAGGGAAGGAAAACCGGTGAACCAGCGACAGGGTCATGGGCGGCCAAGGCTCACTGATGCGCGTGGGGAGCGAAGGCTGGCCCGTGTGGTCCGATCCAACAGAAGAGCTTCTGTAGCTCAAACTGCTGAAAAAGTTCATGCTGGTTCAGATAGAAAGGTGTCAGAACACACAGAGCATCGCAGTTTGGTGCACATGGGGTCGGGCATTTGTGCAACACCTCTACTTAGTGGAAAAGATAGCTTGCTAAATGAAACTTGAAAAATTCACAATTGAAATCTACTTAAACTTTGCCAAATACTAATATATATAATAATAGTTGAAAATTATTTTGGTGCCCTTATATCAACAGTGATGGGTTGTCATCAGTTGACAGATACTTTATCTCCCACCCAAACAACCACATCTTACTCTGGCCCTTGATTTTCCCAAAGGCCAGTGGTGGAATTGTTGGGTCTATACATATAGCGTTGGTCTAGACTTGCTCTACATTAACAAGTGCTATGAGATAACTCTGTTATGATATAGTGCTATATACATAAAATTGAATTGAATTGAACTGAATTAAAAGGCAAACGCGTAATGATTTAACCAAAACAAATGTAAAATTTATATTTCATTTAAATACGTGATACGTAACTTCTGAATGTATACTAGGGTTATGGTCCGCTCCATTTGCTGCTGTGTAGAAAAAAAGCACATAGAATTTTTTTTTTCTACCATGTGACCCCAGAGGGGCTCCGCAACATCTTTACTAGTTATTTGTACAACCATATTTCTTCCTACCACATTTACTGCTTTCGGAGTGTCAAAAACTACAGACAGCATCCGGCTCTCTTTCTGCCTCCATTTCTCTTCAGCTCCTTCTCTCACAAAAAGTCAACGGTGTTTTGTTCTTATATTGCAATAATGCCACTGGACCATGAAATGTCATCCTCTCCAACACGGTGCTTCACTTCCCCACAGGGGCAGAGGTGGTTGGGGAGGGGGTTGACATTATGCTGCCACATTTTAGGACTGCCTGTTGCTAACAACAAAACATAACTTGATGCTTAACAAATGACAGCCAAAGCTTCATTACATGCACCGGTTGTCCACAGCAACAGGAAATAGAGAGCGTGCGTACCTCCACCAAGGCTGCACAATTCCCAGAAATATCTTTTAGTCATAAAGATAGCAAATGTTTAGAAATGATGATCTGTATATATGTAGTGCTCCTGGAATGCATGTTCCTGATCCAGAATTGCAGCTAATTACTATTTTTTTTCTTTCAGCCATGGTTTAAATCCGCACCAGACTTTATTCAAATCTGCAATCATTTAAGTAAAACGTATTTGAATCACAATTTGACTTTATTTGAAACAAACGAGATTGAGAATACAATCCAAAATTCTTAGATTAATTATATTTATATATACGTTGTTTGTTTATAATGTTTATTGCATTTATAAAAACCTCAATTTTAAGAAAATCTGACACATTGACATGTTTAAATTTTACGTACATACAACAAATGCACAGCTATAAATTATTAACTGCATAGCTGTTTCACATTCCTGCCTATAACCACAGTGGAGAGCAGGAAATTACAGACGTGATAACATGTGGAATTTCTAGACTTTCTTGTTTCATGTCAAACCCATTAACCGCAACGATCCCCCAACCCTCCTAGCAGTCCTTTGTAGTGGGTTTTTCTGCCAAACCAAGCGAAAACACAGCTTGACTCAGTCAACAGTGATCAGTGCCTGGCCTCCAGAAACTGTCAGTCAAGGAAAGCCATGGGAATAGAGGAAAGCGTCCTACCAAAGATTCTGGTTTTTCACAGGTGATAGGCTGACAAACTATGGGAAATGGGAGGTCCATGTTCTGTCTGATTAGCCTGAGGATGATAGAAGGGCTCCTGGGCTGTCACAATGTCCCAGTCCACGGGGGTGACTGTGGCACTCTAATTATACACCTCTGTTGAATACTCATTGTTTCCTGGCAGAATAATGCTTTCTGCGGTCTGTCATTTCAAGTTATAATTGTCTGTGATTAGTTGGGAGGTGTAGAACAGGAAAGCCCAGTCATATTTACAGTTTGAGTTCTCCTGAGCCACTTCCACTCGCAGCTGAAGACAAGGAGATGCCGTTAAAAGCTCCTGAAAAGATAATAAGTGGGTCTTTGGGAACAGTACAGTATGTGTAATAAAATAATTTTAAACTCAAAGATCAAATGTGAACTTTGTCCTTTTTCCTTTCAGAAAGATGAATGAAGTGACCACATGGTCTGTGTGGAAGTGGGCAAAGCAATATTCTTTTTCTACAGTAGCATATTTGATAGGTTTTTTAGAAAAATATTTATACATTATTCTGTATGTATGTAGGTATGTATGTGAACTGAAATTCACAGGCAATGGACGTAGGGAATTCTATGGGCTGAAATTACCTTCAGACAGAGCCAGGCTAGCTGTTTTCATCTGTTTCCAGTCTTTATGTTAGGCTAAGCTAACTGGTTGCCGGTTGTAGCTTTATATCAACTGTAAAAATATGAGGATGGCATCATCATGTTCTCATCTAACCCTCAGCAAGAAAGCAAATAATCTTATTCCCCAAAATGTCAGACTATTCCTTTAAGGTATGGTTAAGATTAGGCTACTAAACACAGCCACACACTCAGCCACGGATCTTAGGCATACTAGCGTCAAAATTTGTGTAATAGCTATCAAAAAACTGTTTCCAGATCCTTGTTGTTATATTTTACTATTACTCTGAGAGTTAATTACAAGATTCTGCTTGCAACAGCAAATGGTATTATGACTATAGTCATTGTAGCTGCAGTTGGTAACATGATGTCTTTAGAGATGTTGATGTCAATGCAATGCTGATTGTATAAGAACTGGATGTGTTTAATCATGACGTAAACCTTTTTATAGCCACTAAATGAAAATGAGATGTAGAGGAGGGAAATTCCTTTCTCTTGACCTAATCAAATTCAAGTGCTGGTTTTCACAGCTCTTGGAGAACCACTTTAACGAGGTAGTGGTGCTCAATACTGGCCTAATTTAAAGCAGGATGTTTCTGAAGTGGCCAAGTACTCTAATCAAGTTCATTGCTAGTTCATCGCTGATCCAGTTGTATTTCCTCTTACATTTGATTTGAGCAGGAAATGATCTCTGAAGTGAAACTCTCTGCAGCAAGTACCCTTTCAGAGTGACTTCAGACGTCTAAGGCATTTCTGAATTTTTTGCTGACAGTTATATTTAATTTCAAGGTAGAGTTTAATGTAGATCAGTGGTGGCAGCAATAATCAGCCAGAAACAGTGTAGGAGTCTTATGGAACCGTAGCAATTATTACAGTCCTAGAGCTGTAATCAGTAGAGCCTGTCAAGTAGCCACCATGTCATAAGGTCTAGTGTGTGAACACTTATACAAGACGCTATAAATGAGCAGAAATGTGATTAGGATAGGTCATTTTAAGTTTTGAGGCAAAGTGATTTAAAGTGTGTCAAGAGGAAAATACTTCCAAGATGTGTGTTGTAATCTTAATAGGAATAAAAGAGGAAATAAAAAAATATACTTATTGCATAGTTATAATTGCACCCCAGTCTACAAGTCTATTAGAAGTTTTGTCAGATTGGTCTGAATTTATGTTACTCTCATTTCAAGCAGCTCTACATAGAGAAAATGGATTCGATATGTGTTTCAAGTAAATGTAATTGTATTTCTGAATTTTCTGACTTTGGATAAGAAATGGTCCCATTATCTGTGAAAAAAGAGAAAAGCAATTTTTCAAGGATTTCGATTAAATGGCTAGACCTCTTACAGTTAAACATTTGCAAAGTCTCCAGTGTTTATGTGCCAGAAAATGTAGTTTGCATCAGTGAAGTTAAACACTTTGCACAAAGTCACACTCCACTTATTCTGTATATGTGCTTTAGGCTAAAGGTCAGGTGTTATCCATTATACATGAACAAAAGGTGATGCTTTTGCTCTGCATAAAGTAGTGTAAACTGATTTCTCTGCTGAACAAATGTTCAGAAGGCATAATAAATTATGCCAAATATATCATCAGATCTCGTTAAAATGTCAGATAATCCAACAGAAAATACATAATAAAGTGGAGCCAATATGTGTGTTTTGTGACATTAGTACCTGGGGCATTTGCACTCCAGGGCAATAGGGGGCAACATTGGGGTTATGGCCCTCTCTATTACTCACTATATGACCCCTATGTAAGTGTTTTTGCATGACTGGAGGCATAACAGTTTATAAAACTCAAACACATTTGCATGACAAAGATAATCCATGAGCTGGAAGACAATGCTAGTCAAACTTCAGGTCCATGGCTCTTCAAGCCCACTACAACCCACCACAGACAGTTATCTGCTCAGGTTCGTGTTTATCATGTAAACAACAAAGTCGAGTGATCCGTTTACCATTTGCCACAGAGCCAGTTGGCTGGCTGGCTAACATTTTTGTTGACTTCTTGTTGACAATTGGTCACTAAATGAAGCTTGTTGTATTCAGTACCTGGCCCAGGTATTTCTTGGTTGTCGACAAACCAAGAGAGACTCCAAAAGGTTACTGCTCCCAGCCAAGAAATTATCTGGCACGTTTTGTTGTTTTTACGCTTCAGTTTTTGTATGTATTAAACAAAAGATATAGGACACGTTAACTAGTGGGCTTTATATAGACTGCGGTATTGATGCAAGGGCTTTCCCCAAAATGTTGAACTATTAATCAGAAGAGACTAGTTTACTGATATAAAAAGGCCTTATGATTAAATCTAGGGTCAACATATCGAGGTCCAAATTAGGAGAATGACCGCAACATAAACCCCTGAACACCTCCACTCTGGTTGTTTATGTCAGGGTCTGAGGCGGTGGGTGTGATAGCTCAAGGGAACGACCACACTGACCACCACAGGGCCCATTTTTCCTTTCTACCAAACGGTACATATTTATATATTCCACAATACACACAAACCCCAAAGAAGTGAAGTTCTAAAAAAGTAGGGGTCGACTACTTTTCCCACTAGCAGGAAAAGATGGGAAACATCACATAAATTTGTTGTGAATTGTGTGAAATGGTCGCCTGTCCGGGAGAAAAATGGCCAACTCAGCATTAGTTTAAATTCTTTAAGTGGGACTTAAATTCTTCCTCCTTTCAACAGCATGCTTCTGGTCTATAAATGCTCTATAAAAAAAGTATGTTGGGTGGAATACTAAGGGTTTTTGGTCTTACAAACTGCTGCTAGGTCACATGGGGG
>JAVQJF010095824.1:0-22693 GCA_036023855.1 Gadopsis marmoratus | reverse complement strand
GTGTGTGTGTGTGTGTGTGTGTGTGTGTGTGTGTGTGTGTGTGTGTGTGTGTGTGTGTGTGTGTGTGTGTGTGTGTGTGTGTTGGAATGGCACAGAGGTTAGCTTCTACCCTCCCAGATGCTGATTCTGTGCGACAGAGATTGGCGAGGTCCCGGCAGCGATGTGACCACACTGACACCCGAGAACCGGGTAAATGGGTGCTAGTGGACACTGATGAATCGGCACTCGGCGGAATCGAACACAAGCCCAATCAGCACATGGATCCCCCTGCAGCAACATTTTTCAGTTTTGTCCAGCCTTATCAGGTGCAGGCCGTCAGCTGTGTCAGATCCCATTGGTCCCGCCCCTCTGACGCTTCAACCGGTTGGTGGTTAGGTGCACTACAGATTATCAAGCAGGGGCTGTGATTTCTGCAGGAGCCCTGTGTGTTCATAGGTAAGTGTGCATTTGTGGGCGCAGGTTCATCTGCACGACACGACATGTCTATGATCACCTTCAAAACAACTCATTTAAACATTTAGTTTGTTTGGACGTTGAGGTCATTTTAAGGGCGAATGTAAATAGGTTTCTTTTATATCCACTGGGAGAGGATGGTGATGATTCTGAATTAAAACATCATGAGCATATGATGCAAAAAGCAGCTCAGAGAGACACCGGGAAGCTGCTGAAATATACAATACGTACGGGAGATGAAAAAAACGAAAATATGAATAAATGAGTGGAGGCACATGATGGGCATATATGCTCCCATACAGGTCACTGAATGGTGTGATGAGTGTGACAATAATATTAATCATATGTTTGGACCTTGACGGCCACCGTTTTGGAAGAGTTCCTTTTGTGTAATCTATACTAAGGAGCACAGAAACTGTGTTGGTGGCACCTCACTAAAGGCTGGTGTATGCTTGAAACAAACTAGTTCATATGACGTGTTGCCTGACCATGTCTGAAGGCAAAGTGCTCATAGCTGGTCTGTATGGCAAATGCCGGCCAAAAGCCTGCCTTTGTAGAGGGGTGAGATGCAATAATTGTTGGGGATAACCATTCTCACTTTTCTCAAAGGAATTCATAGTGTTTGTTTGCACGCATTCAAAGTGACAGATGTGGTTGTGTGGAGTTCAGATCTCTCTCGCCACATGCCTGGACATTTGTTGCGTGAATCAGATGCTTGTCAGATTGTCTGTTTCTGAAAATAAATTAGTTGTTTACTGCGTCACCCATTTATAGTATCTGGGGAAGATGAAGCCAGTATCATAAGAGGGGAAACCTCAGAGGATCTATTTTCACACGATGAGACAATTTTTCAGGTAACAAAACAAGATAAGCAACATATTTACTCTACAGGAACCTCCTTCTCTTCTAGCCAATAAAGGCAGGGCTGTGAGCAAGTCTTACTTCACTGCTCATAAAGCTAAGGCATGGCTTCAACTTGGTGTTAAAAACACAAATGTCTTTACAGTTGAACTAAATCAGCACACACAAGCTGATGTATCTGTTTCTAGAGCTGTTTTGCCTAGTGCCAGGGTACTGGATGTAGAAACCTAGTTTGGACTGCACAGGTGATAGTGTGAGAGCAGGTACAGCTCTGGGATAATACAGTAATTGGTTTACTTATGTTTATAATTCAATTCAATTCAATTATATTTATAGAGCACTATATCATAACAGAGTTATCTCATAGCATTTGTTTAGCAAGTCTAAACCAACTCTACATGTATAGACCCAACACTTCCACCATGAGCAGGCGCTAGGCGATAGTGGCAAGGAAAAACTGCCTTTTAACAACTCTACAAGGATCAATAGGAGGTTGTGGTATCCCAGAATCTCAGCCACTCTCAGCAAACACCTCTATAGTTACGTTGTATCTATCCCAAGTCTCAGAATGTACTCATGACCATGTAACCCTTCATTTCGAAATGTACTCTGAACAACTTAAAAGGTGACAGGTCCCGCTAACTTGAAGCTTAACTTGAAAATATTTTTTTTTTTCCTAGGGAACATGATTTCCTGATGAGACATGCAGAATAAAGGACAGAAGACTTCAGCTAGACAAAAGGACAGGGTCTTTCTCTGGTGGGTTTCTCTAAGCTGTCAGAGAGGGGGACCCTGCGAGTAGGAGGAGAAGATCCCTTCTGTCCCTCCGGGCTAAAGAGGAATGAAGGATGGCGAGATGAAGGCATGTATAGTTTGGTTAGAGGAAGATTATGTCAGGGCAGTAGAGGCTGAGGAAGAGCCTTGACTAATTATAGTCATCTATTACAGACACAATTAAAACCTGGCTAATTTACGGCAGCCCAGCACTCGCACACCCAGCTGATTTATACCAGAGCTCAATGACAACCGGAGGACATACTCACATACACACAGACTTGCATGAAGAAGGAAGGAAAGGTACACACACAGATATTCCTCTGCTTCTTTCTTTTGTATTTTAAAATATCCCATAGGTATATAAGCTATATTGACATTGTGTCCATTTGTTTAACAGCACAAAGAGTCAGACAACTTACAGTACCACCTCTGACGTTAAAGCATTTTCATGGGAGACATTTTGACTTGTCTTGAGGCCTGAATTTAAACCATCATTTAAAACGACAAGATTTCCTGGAGAAAGCAATTAATTTCAATGGAATAGCCACTATCAGTGGAATTGCTTGTGCTGGCAAAGCAAATCTAAATTCACACCATTGACCAATAGTAAGCCATCTTGACAATGTCGACCTTTCAGGGAACAGAGAGCCCAAAATGGGGGAAGCTGTCATATCTTATTAGCTATGTTACCACCATCCACTTTTATTTAAGCCTCCTCTGTCAGAGAATAAACTGTTCCACAAAAGAGAGATGGTTCAGACAGTAATGAGACAGGATTCAATGGTATGAATACATCTTACATCATACACCTAAACTGTGTGAACTTATTGTTCCCATTAGTAAACAAGCTTTTCTGGCGTGACAGGCATTCAGCAGGCGTGGCACAGGTGTCATTAATAAGATAATTATGATGCATAAACTAGGACATTGAATAGAATTGCAGCCATCATTAATGTTATTAATTACACCTGTGCTTTTCCTGATATGACGTGTCAAAATGTCTTCCTTAAAAAAGGTGTGTACATACACACATGAAGACATGAACACTTTTGCAAGCCTAGTGTTACTCACTAACTAGCCTAGTGTTACTTACCCAACACACACACTCATAACAAAACATCATTCCTTCCTTGTTTTGTGGACAGATCAAAACACACAGAGATACTGAGAAAGGAAAATAGGGACGAAGGGGAAGAAAATAAAGAGTGGAAGAGAGACAGAGAGAGCAATATGTCAGCAATTTTCTTGGTCCTCCAATAGGTTGTCAAGGTGTTGGGTTGCTGCGGCAACCAGGCTCCGCCTGCTGTTGGGAAAGGCCAGTCTGCGTGCATTTGCTCCTCCCACGAATTTATCAATCAAGGCAAAATCCTGACATGAGACCCGCCCGTCTGGGTGGCTCTGCCAATAGAAATCTCTCTCTCTCCCCCTCTCCCTCTCTCTCTCTCCCCCTCTCCCTCCCTCTCTCTCTCTCTCTCAGATAGCAGCCCTCAGGTGATGTGGCACTTTAAGGGTTAAGTTGGCAGCATGCTGGATCTCTGCAGAGGTGACAGATGCTTCCTATCCCACCCAGCACCACAGGGGAACCGGAGACACTCAGCATACCAATGAGCCACCGTCTGACAAACACACATACACACACACACACACACAGGCATAAATATGCATATGTGAGCACACAAAGATCACAAACGTACCCAAACACACACACACGCACACACCCCCACACATGCATATGCTCAGATGCACACACTTTCGTACCTGCTGGGGTATATAAAAGATGTCATATTTATGATAATCATCTGCATGCATATCATTTGAACATCTTCCTGCTTTATATGACTGGCACTAAAACAAATAGATGTGCATGGTTTCCCTTCCAGTGGGAGTCAGGCAGATGTGATCCTTTGTCTCAACACATGACCTGTTGTAGAGGGCCACTGCACATGGCTATACAGTAGAAGGCACCCACCCTCACGTAAATGCACACGTGATGCAGATAGATTCAAACATATGGTTCAAACACAGTATATGCACACAAGCAGACGCATACACGCGCTATAAAAGTGACAGCTGTCGTTATGATGGAGCACTCGGAGAAGGGGAAGTGAAGGCTTAGCAACCGCTCAACATGGTGTCGAGAAGACCTGCTATTCATTTTCAGCTTAATATGTTCCAGCCCATTGGAAAAACATTGCAGCATATAATGTAAGCAATTTCATATGCGCACACCTCCTCTCACAGCTTTCTCTCTGACGCGCCCGACAAAATGAAGAGACCAGATTTAGGCCATGGTTGACTGACTTCGAAAACAACACACAGCCTGGGAGTGCGTGCGGTTAGATCATGTCTGCATGGTTTTGTGTGTCTGCATAAAAGCATTTGAATTTGAATTTAAATGGCGCGTGTATGGTGTATTTGGATGTGTGTGTGTGTGTGTGTTAATTAATGTGGTGCCATCCATGTCTCTGTTATGCATCTCTGCACATTTACTCTCTATCGCAGCATCCCTTGATTGTGGTGTTTATCCACCAAAGCAGCAAAGATGATCAGCAGAGCGACACTGGATGAATGTCTCTACCATCACAGATGCACACAGATGCACACACATATCCAGCGTCGCCATTTGAGACGCCGAAGCACTCATTCCCTCTTTGAAAGCAAAACATTAGTTTCCACGTGCACGTACGCACATTGCCATATGATGAATAAAATGCTCTTTCTTGCTGACAAAAATGCCCACACACACACACACACACACACACACACACATCGGCCTACACACACAAGCACAGTGAGCCACAGACGGTCCCCTAGCATCTTTATATGGGTAAATAAATGGTGTGCTTGGCAGTGGGTAAATGCATGTGCTCTCAGCCTGCGGGCCCAGATGGCAGCCCAGTCGTTTGCTTTACCTTGTTTTGTTTAATTACTACAATCAACTCTCTATTTCTTCAATTAATCACCACCAACCTGTTCCATTAGTCTCTCTCTCTCTCTCTCTCTCGCTCATGTGCACACAAGTCACAAAGTCTACACAGCTTTGTGCACACATCAAATATAGAAACATGGCAAATAGCCTACACAAAGACATGTTCATATTAACAGAAACCACACGCAGGGCATTAATGTAAATGCCACACACACACACACACACACACACACACACACACACAGCTGTGGCCCCTGTGAAGTTATTAGCATTTTAAACGATTCAACTTTCTATGAACTGTATGATGAAAAAATTAAAAGAAAAACAGAAACAAGGAAACAAGCAGCTGGCTGTGACACACAGTGATGGGATGGAGGGGGGGAGGCGTGGAGCATCAAGGCAGCGTGGAGGTGGCTGACAGCAGCCGGGCACACGAGAATAACTGGGCGGAAAGCACTTCATTACGTCCTTTTATTCCGTTATAATCGCCGCACGGCCATCACTCCTCGGCGACACCGGGGCCCAGGCACTGACACGAGGATTGATGCGCCGGAAACGCGGGGCTCCTGCAACACAATAAACAACACCATTAACCAACGTGGCCCCATCGACGCCGTAAACAGTTGATATTAATTATAGGCTGCCCGAAGCGCGACTCCACGTTGCATTCAACCACCCTAATATGACGACAGCCAAGAAGATTGTCAATTATAGTTTTATATGTAGATGATCACGGATGCAGGTTTAGCAGCTTGTAATAGAATTAGATGGAATCAATTTGAGACACAATGCGAGCCAGAGATGCATTGGTACACAAGCAGGCCCAAGTAATTTTATCATCAACCAACGAGATACGTTTGGTAAACACTTTATACACACTGCGAAATTGGCTTTGCTCGAGCACTTTTGTGAGTATCTTATATATAAGTCCTTTGCGTGTTCGTGTTGTTGGTGTTACTGATGAGGTTCTATGGGAAATCACTGACGCATCCCTATTAAAACAGACCTAATCACGGTTTTATCTAGGCTGTCAAAACATTCAAGTGTTCATTTAGTGTGGAACCTTTCGAACTCCGGGTCTCTGCGTTGAGGTTTCGGGAACACACCACCCTGTCGGTGGATGAGTGAGGCAGCCACAGTCTTCTACTGCCATCTACAGGCCAAAGTAAGGTACATCCTCCACTGCTGAAAAATCATTCTCATCTTTCTACTTGTTTATGATCTGTCGACAATCTCGCGGGGTTTTCTTTCAACTATGACCCTATATATATACGTATATATATACATATATATATACGTATATATATATATTAAGATATACTATTACCATGCTATTCAATTATTTGTTGCATTGTCATTTATTTTGTGATATAATGGAAAATGTTTATTGATCTTCCATCTTTTCCAAGTTTTACTTCTGTTTTATTAATCTGCCCATTGTCACTTAAACCAATTTAACATGCCACAACAGGAAAAGCACAAGTGTAAATGATAAAATGAATGATGGCTGGATTCCATTTAGCTGCTTCAGCTTCAGGGTCCTGGTGTTGTGCATACTGGCTCAGTGTCACACTGTCATGGCTAACTGGGGCACTTCAAGGAAGCCATTGTTAATTTTATTTTTACCACCTGAGCTTTTACTTCTGTGACAAATCAAAATGGCTGCTGGGAAAGCACCGTGTACCTTCTGGTAGTACTACTGCTACAAATTAAACAGCAATTGTAAGACAGTGAAGAATACGAAGAAAAATATATCAGTGCCTCTACTATAATAAATATCACAATAATCACCACCATAATCAAGCAATATAGTTATAGTTGATTGTAAAGGTGGTTACTTGGGAACCTCATATTATTTGAATGTTTGCACTTATTGTAAATTGCAATGGTTTAGAGCCTAATTATAGTTTATATAATTATACATCTTATATATGTTGTATGATATATGTTAATGTGTGATGAAAACACATACATTGATGTATGCATGTGATCCATCAATCAGGCGAAAAGCTTGTGAGGGGTTAATGAAATGAAATGAATGGGAAAGAAATTATACAGAATTCAGCTTCACTTCATAGGTTCCTACAATGTGTTTATACTAATCAAACTGCGGCTATAAGGTTTTAGACACGGCAAAGTTTACTCTGGATGTAAACTGTCCTTGGATAGTATCTCAACTCCTGCAGTGAGAGTAAGAAGCCTATGTAAACAGGGATCGTCAGCATCAAACCCAATCAAACTCTGCAACATCTTGTGTCAAAAATAATCTAAGCTGAAGAGCTTCTGCTGTTCGGTTAGTTTCATGGTCACAAACATGATAAAACGTCTAACTTTATGATTGTAATGATTTGCAAGCTTACCTCCCCACCAAACTCCGGGCAAAGGTATTGTCTGTGTGCACTTTGACCGCATGGAAGCAATATTCAGAGAAAATGTAGGCAAAGGGCCGACGTACTGAAACCCCTTTATGCACATTTTCAAAACCATAAAGAGTTTGAAATCCATTCAAATGGAATGTAAAAGATAACATATGGCCATTAAGGAACATTAAAGCCGTAGCTCATGTTTACTCAGGACTCAGAGCACAAACACTGCAACACTCCCTGCTTACATAACCTTCATTGCTGCACAGTGATATCAGGATGAAACAATGCAATGACTGTATGTCACATATCTTCACAGGGATTGTGTCCATTCTCAGATGGATTGAATAACACGGAGGAGGCTTTTGTTTGCTTGCGTTATAAACAAGCTGTAAAATGATCCAGCGCAAAGATGCATCTCAGGCTGTCTGGGAAACACTATCCCTCACACTATTAACAACATCTGTAAATATTGTGACGTTGGAACTGGTGAACAAGCCCATGTCAAACATCTTTTGAGCAGAATGAGGTGGGGATGACAGCTTACATTATGAGCTGTTGGTTCTCAAGTCTTCTAATTTGCATTGATTCAAAGTTTGAAACTGCTTTGTGCAGCATTGAGAGTGGAGCATTATTGATTACTATGATGATGATGAAGGGGAGTTACTGCCCACTACACAATATACCGTAACTGCCCACCTCTGATCACATTGAGTAGACAGTAACACAATGTTGTCTTTGGACAGGCATTACAGCGTTCAGCTCAGTCCAACACAATGTGGCCACAGTGTGCAGCCCTCAGTAATGCTCAGTAAGTAACCCCCACCTTCTCTGCTTTCTTCTCCATCTCGCTCTCTCTCTCCCTTACACGCAAACATGCACACTCACTTAAAACCTTTTGCCTTTAGCCCTGTTAAACTCAGGATATGAGTCCTGAGTGAGAGCAATAAAACCAGTCCAATAAAACGGTTTCTTCTACTCCTGCAGCTCTCTGTAAATGTACTGTATGTATGTAGGGCATTTACTGAATCTATCTATCTATCTATCTATCTATCTATCTATCTATCTATCTATCAAGGTTGGTTGGGAGTTGGGAGTCAAACCTATCTTGTATATACTTTATCTAAATTGACCATTGAAATGCTCTTATAGGAATCATTACATTTCCTTGTAAAGAGTACTCTGAAATTACTGAAGTAATACTATTTATTTACTATTAGATGAAAGCTCTCCACGTGGCTGTTTTCATCTAACAGATACAGGACCATCTTTGAATGCTGCACTTCAAACATGCGTTACTCAACACTTATTGTTGTACTGGTACAGCAAATAGCCTACTTGCAGGGATATAGCCTATGCATAATAATGGTTTTATGATGTTATGGTGATGCTAAGGTTTTAAAAAGACAAACGTAGTATCATAGAATCTTTACAAACCCACTACTGAGTCCTTTAAAGGATTGGTGTGGGATTTTGTGAAGAAATAGGCTACAGACTCTCAGCACTACCACCTGAAGGTGCTGTTGCGTCTTTCTCTCGGTAGATGGCAGACGTGAATGAATAATTCTTGCAGGGCTAAGGGAGCGCGCCTAGAGCTTCAGGGAGCGCGCAGCCGCCGACTGCCTGCCTGCTTGGATATTCCGGCGTCTCGCCGCCGTGCTGTGCCCGGGTGAAGAGTTCACATTGCGGACTCGTCGGCGGATGATGCGGGGCCCATGTCAGAGCCTAATCTCATTTTGCAGCGCGCTGAGACGAGAGCGACATGTTATATTACTGGAATCAGTGAGGGGGACCTAAAGAAAGCATTCCAATAAACAAAAGTAACGGGCAGCCTCTCATTTATAACTATTAGGAACACTTAACCTTATGGTCAGGTTATGGTTAGAGATAAATCCACTGGCCATTTACGGCACCGTTTTATTGAGAGGCTACGTACTGAATCATCCATATTAGATTTTAAAAAGTAACAGATATTTTATTGAGCCTATTTGCATCTTTTACTGTCCACTGCAACTTATGATGAAATAGACGTGCTCAGCTGTCATGGTCACACACACACACACACACACACACACACACACACAGACAGAGTCAGATGCATTGAGTTATTCCACTGTTAATGTACTGATGATCAAACTGTCCTTAAAAACTCACTCTGACATGCTCGGTGCACCGGTTCCCTATTTTTTACAAATAATAAAAGATGGATTGTGTCTCCGTCACACACACACACACACACACACACACACACACACAGAGCCACAAATTGCACCATAGTGTCAGAGCCAAACTGGGTTTGCTGTGTCCTTCAGTGTAAAGATGCACTTGAATGATAATGGCCAGCAGGGAGCACTCTGTGTAATCATAATGACCTATCTCCTATGAGTTATATCAGGATTTGTCCATATGAATCATGCTTCTGCATCATATACATACATTTAGAATGATAAAGTCTACTTCTTTTGTTGCATCCGAGGTGTTTTCTGGTACGTGTTGTTGTGTAGCGGAAAGAGGCAAAATTGCTCCAGATAAGAGTGTAGCAGTGGTCATTGTGTTTGTAGTTACTATGCATAAAAACAAGCTATATTGCTGTAATGTCCTGCAGTCAAATAGAGATCTCTGATTTTGATGCAATATGTTTTGGCAGAGGACGACAAACCATTACACATCAAACATGAGGGATTAGTGCAAAAGGGGACTAAGTGACATTTTTAAAAAATTAGCATCATTTGTCATTTGAAAGCCTCCATTGACTCCCACAGAATCAAACGAAAATATTTTTCATTCCTTTCCAAATATGTAGGGCAAAATTCAAAAGGCTAGAGTCTCAAACAGTTGGGCATTACTGCACTCAGAGTAATAGCTTATCTCTAGTAAAAATATGAATATGTTGTTTTGAATGAAGCAGAAAAAATATTTGGAACCCTTTACGAATTTAGAGGAAAATGCAGCTGCTTTTTTCCCTATACATCTTTGATAAATCTATCAAATCTGATGCTCTGCCTGTGCGTGTACATCCTCCACTAATAGGAACAAAAGCTGTTTTGCAATATGTGACAACTTGCTTACTTTGTATTTATAGTGACGGGTTTTACAGAGAGAAGGCACAGGAAGAGGAGCATGAGAGGAGGCTCTTCATATTTTTCAGTGTGAGGGGTCGCTGTTTCAGGTTTCCACCAATAGTTGGCAGCAGAGGACTAAAGCTGTGAATCATGGTTTCACCCCAAATCCCACTCACACCTCCACTGCTAACATCGCCTGTATCTTCATCTCTTTTGGCACCTAACATATGCTACTAAGTTGCACATATTTTTTATGCAACTAATATATTTGAGAGTATGTGTAACATATTATTCTGAGAATAGATGCTAATATTACTGCGTTAACACTTTAGCAACTGTGCAAATTTAACATAAGAGGAAAATATAATGTGGAGTGGAGTGATAGCAGAAAACGAACGCAGAAAAACATTGATGATCCAGTAAGTGATAATGTATATTAAACAAACTGCACATAGGAACCTGTATTCCTCTTCTTCTGTGCCGAATAGGCTAAAGCTCTCTCTCTCTCTCTCTCACACACACACACACACACACACACACACACACACACACACACACACACACACACGTACACAAAGCAAGAGAATACAAGAATGAGACAGACACTTAAGGCTGTGCTGCATGTGTCACCAGTCTGACCCAGACTTCACTTCCTGCTCACCAGACAAATATCACCCTGTAGTGACACACACACACACACACACACACACACACACACACAGGGCAAGAGAGCCGACACCAGATGGAGGTGCTGACATAGACAGAGCTGATAACGGGGTTACCCTCATCACTCCCACTTACACCCTGACGACTATGGGCCTCACATGCACACTTACAAACACACACACACACACACACACACACACACACACACACACACACACATACAAGTAAGCGCGTTATCTGTGGTCATAGGCCCCTGCTCGCGTCACACTCCTGTCCCCTTATCAGCACCTCTGTGCCCTGAGCTGTATTGCTCATCCTCCTGAGAGAGACGCAGAGACAGTGAGGCAGAGCGAGTGTGTGTGTGTGTGTGCATACAGTATGTGTGTTTGTGGGGAAAGGGGTCGATGTGATGGAAGGAGGCAGGGAGGGAGGAAGTGTGGAAAGATAGTGCAGGTGCAGAGGGCAGCAGACAGACACCCAGCCTGGCAAGAGAGACGCTATGAGGGAGGACGGCGAGCAAACCTGCAGAGGATGTGTGGTCTGATTGCTGAGGCGAAAGTGTTGCCAGCCAGATGTGCTACACCTCTGTATCTCCCCCTCAGTTTTGCTCTAATTCTGTCTCCCCCGCAGCGGTCTGTACAGGGTCTTTTCTCTGTAACTCTGACTCCTGGCCCTTTGCTCGGCTCTGCATCCTTCCTGTTGCAGGGCTGTCTGCCTTTACGCTTTCCCACAGCCATGCTGTTGTGTCCTCATCCCCTCTTCTTTAACCCTCTCAGATTTTACAGTTAAAGAAAAGACTCAGAAGCAAGGCATTAGGGAACAGAGCATCTGTGCTGTGTTTTGCTGGGTGGAAAAGGAAGTTATAAGCTACATGGGCATGTTCTGTGAAAATTCGTCTTTTTTCCACTTCTTTCACCTCTGAGATCCTGCCTGTCTCACCCCCACCTCCCGCCTCTCTCTGACCATTTAGTTCTAACAAGTGCTCTCATAGTTAATGAAATTTCCCTGTCTCTGCTCAAATTTCTGCGATTAATCTTACTGTGCCTACTCCCACTTCTCATCCTCTCACCTCTTAATAACATCCCCTCCCCTCCTCTTCTCAGAGAAACAAGAATTCCTGCCTTCCTCTCTTGCCCTCCCATCTTTTCTCTATCTATCTATCTATCTATCTATCTATCTATCTATCTATCTATCTATCTATCTATCCCTCTTTACCCCAACCACCCCAACCACCCGCTTTAATTTGCTTGTGTGTAATCATATGCACAGGAGAGGAGGATGAGGAAGAGGAGGAGGAGGGCTCGGCCAACATTTGCCTAAGGCTCCGCAGCCTGGATCGATGAATGGTCTTAAGTTTATCTGATTTTTATCAGTGGAGCCGACAGGGGGGCAGGTCGATGGGCTGTGCCCGCGTCAAGTTGACCTTTTCAGGGACGACGGCGAGAGAGCTCCCCCAGGGACCCCCACGGTCCCCTGTCACAGTCTGACTGGCACAGGTCTGTTGTGCTCAACGACAAAGTCTGCAGAGACGTCTATATCAGTGCCCGGCGCGGCTGACAGGGCCTGGCTGTTGTATTTATAAACTGTCCTTTGGCCGTGACACTTTGCCAATGATCGGGCCCTAATTTATGCAGGCAAATCTCCTCGGTGCAAAAATGAAAGCTAATAGAGTCATTAGCCGCTAATTCGAGCCGGGATACCTTGTATAAATTGGCTTACTTTGTAAAGCCCTCCCCCGATAATACCCCCCCCCCCCAACCCCTCCCCATGTCTCTCTCTTTCATCTCTCACCCAGACAGCATAACATCATACACACTCTGAGCACACACATTATTTTTGTGCCTAAATGGTTGATGGTCTGTGTTTGTTTAATGGCGAGTGAGGCAAGATATCTAATGTGTGTGTTTCCACCTCCATGGTTGTGTTACATAAAATATACTGTACATACTCAATGCACCAGAGATGATATACTAAAGAGGTGAGCCTGTGCATGGATTTGTGCATGAGCATGTGTGTCTGTGTGTACATGTGTGTAGCCATCCTGCCGTCCAAAGCTGTTAGTGCTGCTGTGTTATTGTGCCGCCTGATGGCTGATTATGACATTAAATGTTTATGAGCATTGATCAGTGATAGCCCCCAAAGTGAGAGCCATTTCATATCCTCATTGGCCACTGGCATACTGATGGATGCACAATAATCTCCAGCAGGACGCAGGGAGACCAGCACACACTGCATATAAACACATGCACACACAAGAACATATTCAAACACACACAAACAGGCTTACAGACACATACAAATATGCTCTTACAGTTATACACAAACATCAGAGGATTCATTTCAACCATGAGATTTTTAGTTTGAACACTTGTATCTTTTATTTGAGTGGCCATTATGGGGATAAAATCAGGGCAGGGGGAGTTATAGGGCAAAGCTGACATGCAAGACACTTGAGGAAGAATGAAATTTAGCCTGCTCACGTGAAAGTGTTGGTTACAAACGTCTTCAAGTTAGTCTAAAACGTTACATGATCGGTTGTGCTGCCATTTCCATTGCTCATTCTGTTTACATTTCTACCTCTTTAAAACCATTAATATGAAAGCTGGACCGGATTTTTAGTGGCTACTGCATGTCTAGAACCAAGCACATAGGAATTACAAAGACTTTAACACACTACTCTGTCCAATGGTGTCTGCATAGGTTACAGTTTCCTCAGATCTTTGTGATCTCACAGGAAACATTGTTGAACATTCGCACAGTTCAGTAACCCTATGAATAATGTCCATATTGGACCAACAATAGGTTCCAACATAGTGAGTAGTTTGCCCTTAGTTATGGTGGGAAGTAAAAGTGTGGAGGCCAGGGTGGTGGATGGGTGTGTGTAGCATGTGAGATGTTTGTGTCCCATTTTAATTTACCACCTTTTAATTTACCATGATGACAGGTGTTTTAGTAACCCCAGTCATACCCACAGTTTATTTGCCACAACCTTTTCCCTAACCTTAACCGTACGTAACTATAGTTGCCCTTCAAAAATATTACAGAAAGTGTTTACTAACGTTGCCATTGGAAGTAAAAAAAAAAAACCATCATTGAACATATTTCTGTGTTTTACAGAATCTTCCAATATCAGTGTTCTTGTTTGGTGACAATGATGTGTCTCCTCCTGGATACCTTAAGCGTATATTCCAAGCTGAACAGGTCTAAACTAAAGCTACACAAGACAGACAGGACACAGACTGCCTCTTAGAGTTACCAGGAGAATCATTTTACTCTGGCATACTGTCTGCAGAAATGCAAGAAATAGCATTCAGACAGTTTTATTTTCTTATGCTAGTGATAGTGGCCGGTGATGGGGTACTGTGGCAGCAGTGGGCAGCTCCCAGGGGTAGCTATGTCTAACAGTAGGGCTGTGAAGCGGGGCATAGCTGAAAAAAGAGTATGCATACTCAGCAAAGTCCTTCCCAGGATTGAAAAAAAGAGTTGTAAAAGTAAAAAAAAAAAAACTGTGATTCTAACTTATTTTATTAGACTTTCAAATGTTTGAGCAGAGACAGGAAAGGTGATTCAAAAAAAGCTGTGTAGCAGGAGAGCATGGATTGGGATTTGCAGACATGCAAGCTGTAGCTTTAGTAGTGTGAGCTGCTGTGGTCTCCAATACATATAAATTTAAGGCTGCTACCAAGCCAGCCCTATATCAGCCTACTTGTGATGTGAACTGTGGGAAATCTGAACAGGCTTTTCATGTGAGTTAATGTGAAGTCAAAGCTCGTATGCCAGGTATGACATATGCCGAAAGTTATGGAAGAAGACCATGCCAGCTTTTTAGAAGAAGATCCAAAGTGACTGCATGACTGGAAAAGCTCACAGTCCTGACAGCAGGTCCAGGAAACATCCCACACACCCCGTAACAGCAGGCAGCAGATGGAAAACACCACGTGGAATCAAGAAATCTGTTTCCAGACGCATCGGGACTCACATATGGGAATAAGATCACAGACTGAACTTTTCGTTAAGATAGTTAATCATCTATATTATTAACAATATTGAAAAACTGAAACATTTGTGTTTGGCTCAAATCGGAGGGCTCATGAGTTGGACTGCCCAGATGTTCATTAATCTGATCATCTAAATAACAAATCATCCCAAAACTTTGGAAGGCACCTTCACTTTGTCATGTGAAGGAATCCGCTTTCTGCGAGTGGAAAACCTCCCTGAAATGTACTGAGATTTGAGGTTATTTGGCCAAGATGCGTTCTCATTTGTACTTGATGCCTTTGATCTGTATACAGCACGGACTGAGAATCAAAAGCAAAACACAGCTCACCTCATTGCACCCCCTAATTTGAATATGCAATCAAACTTTTCTCCAACTTCAAGGATTGAGAAATAAATAATTAAGTCCACCCAATTACTTAATTAATTATTTCATTAATCATGTGCTCACACATTTCCTTCCCCTCCATTCGTCATGCGGCTCAATGGCTTCATTACGGATCAATGTGGAGCCGTCACCATCAAGAGTCGCACTGTCATCATCAAGATTAATCAAGATGTTGCCTGCATGTAGAATGGGCCTCAGACCTATTGCTATGGTAACCAGCATGCGACACTGGGAGCGATCCGAAAGTGTTGAGAGATGACTGAATGTAGATGTGATTGAATGTTTGCATGAACTAACTGGTGTTTAAATTGGACAAAATGCAAGTTTCTTTTTTTTTTTCTTACTGGGTGAATCAATGGAAAATTATTATTTTTTTACTTAATTTTGTAGTAAAACAAAGAAACCTTTCACCTTTTTACTACGTGGCCAGTAGAAATAAACGATGCAGAACAAGTGATGTACACTAAATATAACATGTTCATTTAATGCATTCAGTTGACAGAGCAAACAGTAGAATAAAGATTTGTAGCCCACATGTACAAAGCAACAACAACAAAAACACAATAACAGCAAAATAATGAAGAAAGTGATGTTTTGTAGCCTAAGAAGAATCAGATACCACCCTTCTCAAAAAGATCACAACACGTATCACACCTCTGGGTCCATTTTAATGTTGGTGTTGGTGTTTTCTCTTTCCCTCCTGAGTTTATGACACTATATTGATTTGCACAGATACAGAGTTTAATGACAAACGGACCTTTATCCATTTAGAGCAACTATACGCTCTGATCGGCTTTTCCCTGCCACATACTAACCATATACACTTACCTGTACTTGAGATTTGATATTGTACATACATAGTTGTATTCCACTTCTCATATATTGTATATCTACATGGACCTCATCAAGAATCAGCTTGAGATATGAGCAACCTTTGATTCTTACCGTTAACCGTGTTTACATTGTTGGCACTCGGGATGAATAAAGTTCAGTCTTATCTTATTGTATCTTATCTCTCCAGCCACTCCCTCCTGCCCTGAAGTAACCCTTTCCCTGCCCTTCCCATCACCTGACCTTCACTGCCCACCTGTTCATCTGTTTCCGATTACCCCCATCAGCCTTGCAGTATATATATCGGCCCATTTCCACTCATTCCTTGGCATATTGTTTAGTTTGCTCTCACATTAGCGTTCCAGCCTTTTGTTCTGCCTGCCTGAATTTGCCTGCATGACCATTGGACTTTTTGACTCCTTGCCTGACCTCCTTTTTCAATAAGTTTGCCTGCTTTGATCTGCCTGCCTGGTTATTTTACACAGTGAACATGTTAGCTAGGTAAAGAGCTGCATGCACCTTGGGAAAACTTAGCACACCTTAAAGTAAGCCACGTTTTCTTCACTATGGCTACCACCATGGCCTCAATGATCCTTAAAGTCAGCAAGCCTCAGAATGCAACATGAACATCGAGCTCATTAGTGATGCTACACTTACATGCCTGTTAGCATTTCAAAGTTATAGGTCTTGCTATATTACAATCTGTTGACAGAGCAGGCACTGAAATGTGTAAAGTTTGACAGGACTGATAGGTTGCTGGACTAAAATTCGGATAGAAATCTGTAAATCAACAAATGTATTTTATGGTTTAGGATTGCTTTTTGGTACAGATGAGGGCCAGCAGCAACAGACATCTGGTCCACAGCAAAAGACGGCCTGACTGTGAAGGAGAGAAAGCTTTGTAACGGCTCCAGCTGACACAAACTAAAGGAATGAGTGAGTGGATAAATAGTCAAACAGGTCTCACAGAAGCCGCTTTGAAGGCTACCTCATCTGTGACTGTGCAGGTCACAATGCTGTGCATTACTGTGTGTGTGTGCATGCACGTCTGCATGTTCGCATGTCTTAATCTACAAGCGCCGTAGGTCTCAGAGTGTAGAAAAGAACAATCACAGGAGCTGCAAGATGAGATAAGAGACGAAAGAGGAGGGGAGGGAAGCAGGGATCCTCCCTGTTTAAGTCTAAATTCCTCGTTTATTTGTTTGATTAATTTGCGCAACGGCATGCTGTAACCCCGTTCTGTCACACGCCTCCTTCACTGGGGTTTATTTTAGCAGGGCGGTAAGTGGCCCCATAATGTCACCGTTATACTGGGTCAGGTTTTTCCGGCTGGAGGGATGGGACTGGGGGTGGAACTGGGGTGGGACTAGGGTGGGGGGAGAGTACAAGGGATGAGAATGTATGAGATGGGAGGAGGAGGAGGAAAACGTCCCTCGTTCATCTTCCAAAAGTGAGTGTTAAAATAACACCTGGCCTGACTGGATTCACTGTGGGTGTGCTGGAAGGATCTGCACAGCCGGCTAACGCGAACTGTCAGTGGAGGTGCACACACACACACACACACACACACACACATACACATACACACACACATGCACACACACTCACTGAAAGAGAAGCTAAAGCCTATGTTAGATCTAGCGTATGAGAATTTCTGTTGCTAACACTCATGGGGGACTTGAACCTGCAAGCCTTCATCTGTCAATATCCTGGTATGCCAAAGCCTCTCGGTGAGGATGCAAATGGTTGAAAATGTACCATTTCGCAGGGCTGTGTGTGTGTGTGTGCGTGCGTGGATCCATTTTTGTGAGTACGTGTCTCTGATGTAGCCATGACAGTGTTCACAAGCGAGGTAGACGGTAGAGTTTAGAGGGATAGAAGGAGATACATCTTACATATTCAACGCTCTGTCGCCTGGCTGTCATCGGACAACCGAGCGGTGAGGAGATAGGGAACTAGTCAAATTACCGGCCATGCTCGATTCTGTCTGCAGCACTGACAAGACTGTCAGAGATGGGATTTAATCTCTTAATAACAAACAGGGCTGGGGATGTTGTTTTTTTTCTCATCACTCCCTACTCCTCTCACTCTTTTTCCTTTGACCGTCTTCTGATCACATCTGGTCATGTCGACAAATCACACGCATCTCCGAAAGAGAAATATCCATGTCTGAATATCTTATATTCCCCACTCTCTTCCTCTGTATCTCTCCATCCCTCCATCTCTCCGTCTCTAATACAAGCTGTCGTGCTAGATCATGATTGATCAGGGCCTTAGTGGCCAACACCAGCTCTCCCTCTCCCGCTGCGGAAATGAATGGGGATCAGATGCGCTCCAGCTATAAGTTGGATGCTGAGTTATTGGTGACACGAGCTAAAGAGAGGGAGAGATGAAAATGAGGAGGCGGCAGATGAAACGAGATGAACATTTACTCTGGGATGTATCCGCTCTTAGAAGTTTTTTGATTTCCGGGAGGACTTGAACACTTGAATGCTTGAATTCAAAATACCAAAATCTTCATGCCTGTGGTACGAGAACAGCGCTTATGTTCCTGCTTAACCTTAAGAACTTACCACAAAAGCAAAAAAACGTGAAAGAAATATTCTCAGTGTGAATGTAAGTAATGAATGATCAAAACCGGCTTCACAACCTGGTTTCAATGTTACTAAATGTGACACCTCTCTGCCTTGATGTGAACATGTGAATGAGGGAAACATGAAGATGTGCTATTCTTTGCAAGTCACACAAAATGTAAAATTGGAAAAGCCCAGTAAATACCAGTTTGAATGTTTAATCTACTGCTTTCTGAAAGAAAACCTACAGGCTTGTGGTGGGCCAGGCAGTCAAGGCATGAGGTGACACAGGCTTAAAGTACCAAAAAAGGATTTATTTTCAATAACAAACTCAACAAAATCAATAACTAAAGAAACCGCTTTAAGAACAATAGGACCCTTAAAAGAGGTCAAACTAAACTAACTATTGTGCAAACCAGTTAACAAAACAAAATGTAAACTTAACTAATCGACCTCCTGAATAAGGCCTGAGGGAAACCTATATACTGAGAGATCAAACCAATAAACACCTGCAGGGGAGGACAGCATAACCCCTCACTAAAACTCCTCCACCTACAGAAACCCCAATCTCCCCCAAAGATGAGAGAGTTCTTGGTATAGTCCTTGGGTGGGGCCTCGGCATAAAATCTGGCTCCACCCTTTCCCCAACATTTTGTTGGACCAGGAAGGAGTGCTCAGCCAGGTAAGTCAGAACTGTAATTGTTTGGCTGCAGCCGTCACAAGGCTAACACAACTTGGATTTTGCTTTCGATATCTAAGGCCATCGGTTCGTTATATACAGTCTATAGTTTGTGATCTGTCATGATAGAACCAAATCGATGACACAACTACGGCAAGTGCAGTCGGTCCAGCTTTAACCAGGAAGGTAATCAAAACTGACAGTTTTGGTAGTAATTTTACCCTTCGTGTTTGCTTGCGCTGCTAAATATCTGCTAAATCGTGTTTGTTGCGACCTCTTTTTCTAAATATTGCTGTTCTGAAACATCAGCATTTACTGCATTTAATGCTGCATTTACAGTGCGTACAATGGTATCGTAACCAGCAGAACCGATGAACAGAGCAGTGAAAGTTAAACCCAAATTGAATTATAAAACATCTGTTTTACCACTAGCTGTTTGATAATAAAAATGTTAGTCGCATACTTTCTCAAACAGTTTTGTATGTTTCCAGCCCCTTCCCTTCCTATCGGCTGGCTGTGAACGCAGCACGTGATTGGTCCCAATCGTCCCAGAGCTTAAACATGACTGGTCCACACCTCTCACCCTCATGGTTGCTGCTGTACCCCCCGCATTCCCACATGGCAGTCACTATGGCGACTGTTGTAACTCTGGTGATTAATGCCCCAGGAAATGAAAGTTTTGCCAGGAACGATGTAGGAGCATTGTAACTTCCTGTGTTCCGCGGGGGCTGGAATGCTTTGGTGTCCGACATCGAGCCTTTAGCTAATTAGCTAAATCAGCTCGCTGGGGCTTAATTAGAAGCAGCTCGCAGACACACCCGTGTCCAGGGGCTCTTTAATTACCCTCAGGTTCGTTAGGAGAGAAGGGCCTCGAGCTCTAATTAACTGGCTCTGCGCGCTTAGGGCTGTGTGTTCCTTTATGTGTGTATGAAAGCGTGTTTGTCACCCATATGAAAACTAAAATTTAAACACCCACAGGGTATGCTAATACCTTTTTAAACTGTGCTGTAAATACTGTGAACAGATCACAACTTTTCATTTAGACTCAGGAGGGCAAGGGATAGGAAATGTGGCTATGAGAGAGAGAGAGAGAGATAGAGAGTAGTGAAAGACAGGGTAGATAACTGGATAAGAGATTGTGATAGAGATTCCTGCAGCTAGTGAGTGACAGCTTTGTAGAGGAGTAGAAACGGGATGGAGAGGCAGAGTGAAGGAGTGTAACCGAGTGTGTGAGAGGAAGTGATGAAGATGGAATGAGAGAGTTGGTGCCAGTGTTGTGTAAAGGAGCAGTGTGCTATCTGTCCTTTCATGGTGGTTGTCAGCCGGAGAGGCCTAATGCCTTCATGTTGTCTCAACGTGGACAACAGCAGTAATTAGAGAGACAAGGCGGCGGAGTGAAGACACGCTCACAGTACAGTGCAACATTATACACACAGAGCTACAAGAGCATCTGTACACATCATACTTATCTATCTATCAAAAGCTTGGAATTGCTGATCTTACAACACAAACATTTCAGACTTTTCTCATTGAGCATAGTCAGTTTTCTCAGCAGACATTTTGACTTGCGTTAGTGATATCATTTACAATGTCTGTGTTCAATTCAATGGTCCCAGTAAGCCGTGACAGTGAACAACCATGTACAATATCAGGACCTTGAAACTGAAGCAGCTAAATGCAATTTAACCATTATTCATGTATTATTTAAACCTGTGTTTTTCCTACTGGGACTGTCATCCAACTGCCCTCCTCTGCTGTTCAATGATGGAACTTTTTCACGGCAGACATTTTGGCATGCCATAGCAGGTGTAATTAATTACACATATGGCTGCATTCCATTTAGTTGAGCTAGTCCTAGGGTGCCGGTTATTGCATGCTGGCTTACCGTCACGGCTTTCTTGTCTTTTGTTCACGGTTTACCCAAGTTAATGTGTCTAATCTGTAAAGAAACATTAGATTATTAAATCTATGTGCATATAGTTTTAATAACCCCACTGTGAAATAAATACTGCTCGCACTCCTACCTGAGATCAACCTTTGGTGTGAAAATAAATATTTACCCTTACAGTGCATGAGTGATGCTAATTGTTATTATTTTAACAAACATAACTCTCTTTTGCATTGAGAGAGGAAAGCTGTGTTCATAAATTCTTTCACCGTGAATCTCTGTTTAAATGGTTTATTGACGCCCTCGCTGTCGAACGCAAAATGCACGCCTGGATTTATCGGCCGAGATAGCAACAATAACCAAGGGCTGACTAGTTGTGTTCAGCAGTGGTGAGAGAAGCACGTTGGCGCACCGCCGATCCGTTACACTCAGACTCTCACCACAATGCAGATAAATGCACGTGTCGTCATAGCTGCAAAGATCCACCAGAAGCATATATCAATTTATTGGGGAAGTGACAATTAGTGTGAAGTGTGAACATCAACTTAACATGCATGTTTTGATAAGTTTTGACACTTTGTGAGTTTTGTGTGAGATTTGTGAGTTTAATGGATTAGACTGTAAATGGCATGAACCAAGCTGACCAGAGATGCTCTAAGGATACACGATCTGGGTGAGAACTTAGTCAAACTTGCTGTCATATTATTGCCACACTGTTGTGTATGATGATGCATCCATGCTTATTTGTGTTATTGCAAAAGTGCTGTGCCACACTGTCAGGCCTGGGCGAGACGAGCTTGGTATGGATTCATTGATTGACAAGATGCCTGGAAGCTGCCAGGCTTGAAGCATTGAGCATGGGCTCAGTCGATTTGTCCTTCGCTGACAGAGGACTGTGATGACGCACAGAAAGCGCACGCTATCAAAACACAGTCAGTGTGACAGAGTAACACAGAGAGTGACGGGATGAGGAGAGGTCAGAGGTCTGATGATGACGATAAAGTTAAAAACAATGATTTTGATGTTTGTAACAGTTTGTAGTATGATCATCATGTCATGGGCAAGACACTGAACCCCGATTTGCCCCCGGTGGTGGCCAGCGTGGCCATCGGTGTGTGAATGGGTGAATTAGACTACTGTTCAAACTTAGCTTACTGTTACAGCGCTATAAGAAAGAGTCCATTTACCATTTACCATAATATATGTGTGTATTTGTGTATAACTCCC